>JAXIVJ010013709.1:0-36429 GCA_036785665.1 Chirona hameri
GAGCATGTGCAGCAGAAGGCGGTCACCGCAGCGCTCGTCGGCGGTCTGCTGCTGCTCATCGTCTCCATCATCCTCTCCATCTGCACGGTCAAGATATGCAACAAACGCAAACGGCGCAAACAGGAGAAAGGTCTGTGGAGTGGGGGAGGAGAAGGTAGAGGGGGGAAGGGCCAGTCACAAGTCAGGAGATGAGATGAGAGGAACAGTGGCTGCGTTGGCATAATGGAAATATTGCAGGCGCGTGAGGAGTTGATGTCGTGCGATCGCGTGGTGGCCAGTCTTGTAATAAATCTTATTAGTGTGTGTGCCGTTATAAGTGTTTAATTTGGTAGTTTTATCGAACGTTAAAGGAATGTGCCTAGTACCTACTCACATCGCTTATTTTGGGTTATTGACACTGGTCTATAGAACATAATTTTATGAATTGACCCATGACTTAATTTCTTCAGATGCACCCTAGTTGCTGAGATATTCCAAAGACTCCAGGAACTTGCTGGGAGAAAAAAAAGTTATCGCGTAGACTCCAGAGGGCTTCCGCCACTAGAGGCACTGCAACTATCGATTAAACTGTTAGCATATTGTTAGCGCCGGCCAATAGCAATTCGACAAAACAGCTCGTGCGCGCTGATAGCAGCAGTCGAACAAAACCTGGACGGCCATTATGCTTTTCGATGATGGTTGATGGCCATTTTTTGACGAAGATATCAATTTAGAGCTACGAAACTTGTACATAATAAAGTTCACAGTGGCAAGAACATGCCGTGCAAAACTTGTCTCTCTATCTTGTATGACTAGGTTATACTTCTTCCCACTAATACTTTTATGATGTTAAAATAGATGAATAGGAACACAAATATCGAATAGAGGATAATTTGGACGCTGTTTACGTTATTGCAATTAGTGACGTGTTCATACTCGTACATATATGTTGTCCATCTATAGATACGATTTACCCAGAGACACACTCTGTATCAAAACACCGATACTGCAGCTAGCCCATCACATCGTGGTATGGTAGCGCATCGCAGCGTGGTATCCTCCACGAGAGCGGGTATTCCCCACCATATCCAGCGAGATATTATCCACAATACCCAGCACAATGCACACTGCAGTCTCTGACGTCTGGTCGGTCATTATCCCTGCTTTATAGCTGGCTCGGCGCGACACACGCCAGTCCCAGCGGGGCCCCACAAAAGCACACCCACAACCACCCCACAAACCACACGGCCGCCACGTGTCACCGTTCGCTGACGAATGACGCGCCCCAGCTGTGCTGAACGAGTGACGAATGACGCGCCCCAGCTGTGCTGAATGAGTGACGAATGACACGCCCCCAGCTGTGCTGAATGAGTGACGAATGACGCGCCCCCAGCTGTGCTGAATGAGTGACGAATGACGCGCCCCAGCTGTGCTGAATGAGTGACGAATGACACGCCCCAGCTGTGCTGAATGAGTGACGAATGACGCGCCCCCAGCTGTGCTGAATGAGTGACGAATGACGCGCCCCCAGCTGTGCTGAACGAGTGACGAATGACGCGCCCCAGCTGTGCTGAACGAGTGACGAATGACCCATGTCCCACCCACCTCCGTCACCGGCAGAGTACAACATGGTGGCCTGTCGAGTCACCGAGAGCCGGAGCGTCGTCAACAGTCCGGCGCCGATACCGAGGTTCGTGTGACGTCAGTCGGTGTGACATCAGACTTTATGACGTCTGACGGTGTGACGTCAGACATTGTGACGTCAGATGGTGTGACGTCAGATGGTGTGACGTCAGTCGATGTGACATCAGTAGGTGTGACGTCAGTCGGTGTGACGCCAGTCAGTCAGCGCGACGTCAGTCGGAACTTCTCGCATTCATGATATTTCAATAATTTCAAAGAGGGCGCTTACTTTACTAAATGAAGGCTTCCAAGGATGATACCTACCCAGACTCAGACCCATGGCTGGATGATGATATAAAGGTCTTATCCAGTTTCTATGGAGTGTTCATAATATTAGCTGTGCGTTCTGATCAACAATATATTTATAGGTATGCTCGTTATTTTTTGCCCACCGTGCACGTCCAACCGTACGTCTGTTTTGTTTCAGGGCGTTGGACCATGGCGACACCATTTCATTAGCACATTATTAAACAACGGCCAAATGTGTAAGTCACGGACGAGAAGATAACAAGAAGTGTGTATGCACAAAATCAATAAGCTAGTCTGTCGAGCTATCTCATAGCTATAGCCGACGACATATCCCTCCCTACGGGGAGGGATATGTCGTCATGCCCTCGCCCTACGGGGATATGACCCTCGCCCTACGGGGGGGGGTCCTAAAACGACCCCCCCTGAGGTTTGTTTTGCATAACTTTTAGACATGCGGCGCATCTTGCTGGAATTTTCAGTTGCTAAGTATACACAAATTATACGTATGCCGTAAAAATTTAATTGAAATTGGTTGAGAAATTTGGAAATAATGATGTTTTGATGACGTCATGTTGGTGGAAAAACGATAAATGTTTGAAAAATCGTAGAAAACAGAATTTTGAATCAAATTGCAAACGCAATTAAGCAAAGATATACAATGGCATTGTCTTTAAAATGTCAGTCTCGGATTTTCGAAATTTTGGGTTTTTGACCCCCAAAATGAACAAAACGGATTTTTTTTTGGAAAAAAATCCCCACAAAATCAAAATTTTCAAAGATGTTAAAAAACCGGAATATATGTGAGAAAACTGAGCATGGACAATACTGAAACCAAATGAAGAAAAATCTATATTTTTGACTGAATGATGGCTCCCTAAGTGTAAGAAACTCATGACGTCATTTTGTATAACTTTTTGAACTTTTTTTGACCAGATACGAATCAATAATTACCTTTTCTGTATTTCTGAGACAAAACTGGTCTAGGAATATGCCTTTTTATTTACATTTATCAATTTCTCATTTTGAGGTTTTCTGACAGCAAAATCGCTGTTCTGGACGTTGTCGATCAAGGTCATTCACTTGATCTGGAAGGTCACTCGTTGACTCAAAACCTAAAAATTGCATACCGTTAGATTTCAAACATAACAGGCAACATGTTGGTTCTTACCGCGTTGCTCTATGTTGCTTGGTTTGGAAGTTAACAGGGGGTCTTCTTAGGACCCCCCCCCCGTTGGGCGAAGGTGAAAAAAGCTCCCGTAGGGCGAGGGTTAATGCACATTTGCTTTCCAAATAACAACAAATAGCAACTATCCTAGACTAGACGATCCTATCCTAGATATATCCACGAACTAGACGCCATTGCCATAACCGGTTCAAGTCACTGGGACGGCGCGGGGGGGGGGGGATGGGGGAGGGACTGGCAATCGCTGAACCCCATCTGACCGCTGACGTAATGGCGAAATGCGAACTAGGGGTAATCTGATTTGTAAATGCTTTATTAACTATGCATTATATGGCTGACTTTTAAACATATGAACTCTTGACATATCTCTTAGCATGCTTAGTTGGCTATCACTTGGTGCTATCTGATCACTTAGCTGGGTGATATCTTACTCAGTGGTTTAAAGCGGCATTGCTCCTGCATTTAACGTTCCAGCCTGACGTTCCAGCCTGTTGCAGCCTGACATATACGGCTGACACTGAACGCTAAAGGCCAAGCTCTTTTTGCCTCCGGTTTTCGTATCAGCTGCTGCCATTTACTGGTGACTTAACCCTCGCCCTACGGGAGCTTTTTTCACCTTCGCCCTACGGGGGGGGCTGACAGGCCCCTTTTAACTTCCAAACCAAGCAACTTAGAGCAATGCGGTGAGAATCAGCATGTTGCCTGTCTTGAGAGGAATCTAACAGTATGCGATTTTAGGTTTTAGGTCAACGGGTGACCTTCCAGGTCAAGTGAATGACCTCGGATTTATCACGTCCAGAACAGCGATTTTGCTCTTCAGAAAACCTCAAAATTAGAAATTGATAAATGTAAATAAAAAGGCATGTTCCTAGACCAGTTTTAGCTCAGATATACAGAAAATGTAATTATTTGTTCGTATCTTGTCAAAAAAAAAGTCAAAAAAGTTATTTATAAAAATGACGTCATCAGTTTCTTACACTTAGGGAGCCATCACTCAGTCAAAAAGGAAGATATTGCTTTGAAATTTGGTATGAGTATTGTCCATACTCAGTTCTCTCACACATATTCCGGCTTTTCTAATATCTTTGAAAATTTTGATTTTGTGGGGATTTTTCCAAAACAAATCAGTTTTATTTTTATTTTTTTAGGGGTCAAAAACCCAAAATTTTGACAATCCGAGATTGCCATTTTAAAGAGAATGCCATTTTGTATCTTTGGTGAATTGCGTTTGCAATTTTCTTAAAAAACTGTTTTCTACGATTGTTCAAATATTTCTATTTTTTACCAACATGACGTCATCAAAACGTCATAATTTCCCGAATTTCTCAACCAATTTCAATGTAATTTGTATAGCATACGTATAATTGTTGTAAACTCAGCTACCAAAAATTTCAGCAAGATGCACCGCTTGTGTAAAAAGTTATTCAAGAAAAACCTCAGGGGGGGCCTGTCAGCCCCCCCCCCCGTACGGCGAGGGTTAAATAACGAACCATTAGTGCTCCGCTCGTGCGATAGTTCGATGTCGTCGTCTGAACCACAACTCGGCTGTCTGATACGATACCGACTGTCGTGTACGGCGGCTGGGATACTGCACCTGTCGTGCACGGCGGCTGAGATACCGCCCGTCGTGTACGGCGGCTGAGACACTGCACCTGTCGTGCACGGCGGCTGAGATACCGCCCGTCGTGTACGGCGGCTGAGACACCGCCTGCCGTGTACGGCGGCTGAGACACTGCCTGTCGTGTACGGCGGCTGAGACACTGCACCTGTCGTGTACGGCGGCTGAGACACTGCCTGTCGTGTACGGCGGCTGAGACACTGCCTGTCGTGTACGGCGGCTGGAATACTGCACCTGTCGTGTACGGCGGCTGAGACACTGCCTGTCGTGTACGGCGGCTGAGACACTGCACCTGTCGTGTACGGCGGCTGAGACACTGCACCTGTCGTGTACGGCGGCTGAGACACTGCACCTGTCGTGTACGGCGGCTGAGACACTGCCTGTCGTGTACGGCGGCTGAGACACTGCACCTGTCGTGTACGGCGGCTGAGACACTGCACCTGTCGTGTACGGCGGCTGAGACACTGCACCTGTCGTGTACGGCGGCTGAGACACTGCCTGTCGTGTACGGCGGCTGAGACACTGCACCTGTCGTGTACGGCGGCTGAGACACTGCACCTGTCGTGTACGGCGGCTGAGACACTGCACCTGTCGTGTACGGCGGCTGAGACACTGCCTGTCGTGTACGGCGGCTGAGACACTGCACCTGTCGTGTACGGCGGCTGAGACACTGCACCTGTCGTGTACGGCGGCTGAGACACTGCACCTGTCGTGTACGGCGGCTGAGATACTGCACCTGTCGTGTACGGCGGCTGAGACACTGCCTGTCGTGTACGGCGGCTGAGACACTGCCTGTCGTGTACGGCGGCTGAGACACTGCACCTGTCGTGTACGGCGGCTGAGACACTGCACCTGTCGTGTACGGCGGCTGAGACACTGCACCTGTCGTGTACGGCGGCTGAGATACTGCACCTGTCGTGTACGGCGGCTGAGACACTGCCTGTCGTGTACGGCGGCTGAGACACTGCCTGTCGTGTACGGCGGCTGAGACACTGCCTGTCGTGTACGGCGGCCGAGACACTGCACCTGTCGTGTACGGCGGCTGAGACATTGCCTGTCGTGTACGGCGGCTGAGACACTGCACCTGTCGTGTACGGCGGCTGAGACACTGCACCTGTCGTGTACGGCGGCTGAGACACTGCCTGTCGTGTACGGCGGCTGAGACACTGACCCCGTTTACATGAGTCAGCGAAACTAACGATAAGCAAAACATACGTAATTTTTACTCATGTAAACGGGTCCTAGCGGGGAGAAACTGACGATCTGGCATATCGTAAATTTACACTAGCGCTATCGGAAATTTACGTTAGACGACTGACAAACGAAACGTATGAACTATTATTTCATTTTGTTTATTGATATTTTACAGAAATTTAGTTAAAATCGGAAAGCTTGTTAAAAATAATATGCGTAATATTTCTATTTATGTTCTCGACAGGGGTGAAACTTTGTATACTTTTGAGGATGCACTTGCACCCCCAATGTTGAATTGTGGATCCCCAATGTTCCTTTTGCATCCCCAATATTTATTTGATAAGGAGGCCCCCTTAGAAAAAAGGCCCAACGGGAGGACAGGAATGAGGTTCTGTCCTTGAATGAGGCCTCTCTGCGTTTACAGGAGGCCCCCCTGTGCTTAAAGGAGGCCCCTCTGTGCATAAAGGAGGCCCATCTGTGCTTGAAGGAGGCCCAGCAGTGCTTAACCCGCGCACTGCAGGGGGTTTGCACCGACCACGAACTGCAGGGGGGGGGGGGTGATTTCCGCCCCCCCCCCCCCATGAGATCCCGAAAACTACGCTACGTAGGGACAGGTGGAAAAGTGAATTTGATAGCTTGATACAAGTTCTATCGAAAGTATTTCAGTATTTTGTTTTAAGTCAGGTCAAAATTGAGGTCACCAGAGGTCATCAAAGGTCAAATTTCCCAGTTTGTTTCTGTTTTAGGACTTCGCTCCAGAAATTCCCATATATCTCGAAAACTATGCTAGTTAGAAACAAACGGAAAAAATAAATCGGCAGCCAGTTAAATTTTCAATGGACAAAATGTCCTCAAATTTTATCTTAGGTCAATATTTGAGGCTCCAGAGGTCAAAAAAGAAAAACATGCTCCTTTTTTCTATTTTCTTCTTCGCTATTAACTTTTTACTTAATAAAGATAACGACAAACTGTTTTCGCCATTGTGTTTATCTAGTCAAGGCGCTTCGAATGATATACATGGTGACTTTGTTAAGTCAACTTAAAATTTGACCTCAGGTGAAGGTCAAGTGGTGACCCAAGTAGGGCATGTTGCATATAGGAAGACGTGTATGGACAAGGCAAACACATTGCTGCCTGTTCTACTTCTCTATCTTCATTATGTCGGGAGTTATTGACAAAAAGTGTTGGCGACCTCGGATGACCTCAAATGACCCCATAGGGGTTACTGAACAAAAAATACACTTGGATCATCAAGAATATCCTATAATAACATGATCCAGAAGTAATTGGACTAATATCATGCATATCCTTGAAACAGGAAGCATTTGTATATTTCCCCATTGACTTATTATGGGGAGGTTACGAAATTGACCTGACCTTAGGTCACCGATATACAAATTCTGAGATAAACGAATTGTAAGTACGTATGCCCTCATAACATCATGTAAGTTTCAAAGTGATCGGTGAAAAACTCTTGGCTTTGGCACAACTGCAAACATTTTTGGAGGTGGGGTCACTTGACCTGGTCTGGTAACCTGACCTGAGATGACCCGAGGTTATATTTTGTTTTCAAAGTGTGCGCAATTGATGTCCTAACAGGTGTATCAAAACTCAGTGGCTCTGCGCGCCGCCGTTTTTTCGCTATCTTCGAAAAACCAGAGGGGCGGAAATCAACCCCCTGCAGTGCGCGGGTTAAAGAAGGCCCCCTGTGCCTGAAGGAGGCCCCTCTGTGCTTAAAGGAGGCCCCTCAGTGCTTAAAAGCGGCCCCCTGTGATTGAAGGAGGCCCCTCTGCGCTTAAAGGAGGCCTCCTGTGCTTAAAGGAGGCCCATATGTGCTTAAATGAGGCCCCATGTGCTTAAAGGAGGCCCATCTGTGCATAAAGGAGGCCCCCTGTGCTTGAAGGAGGCCTCTCTGTGCTTGCAGGAGGCGCATATGTGCTTAAAGGAGGTCATCTGTGCTTAAAGTAGGTCCCTATGTGCTTAAAAAGGCCTCTGTGCTTAAAGGAGGCCCCTCAGTGCTTAAAGGCGGCCCCCTGTGCATAAAGGAGGCCCCCTGTGCTTGAAGGAGGCCTCTCTGTGCTTGCAGGAGGCGCATATGTGCTTAAAGGAGGTCATCTGTGCTTAAAGTAGGTCCCTATGTGCTTAAAAAAGGCCTCTGTGCTTAAAGGAGGCCCCTCAGTGCTTAAAGACGGCCCCTTGTGCTTGAAGGAGGCCCCCTGTGCTTGAAGGAGGACCCCTGTGCTTGAAGGAGGCCCCTATGTGCTTGAATGAGACTCCTCTGTGCTTGAAGGAGGCCCCTCTGTGCTTAAAGGAGGCCCTGCTGTGCTTAGAGGAGACTCCTCTGTGTTTAAAAGAGGCCCTCTGTGCTTAACCCGGCATTAACTGGTGCCTCAGCAGAACGCTATTGACTGGGGGAAGGGGGGGGCGGTAAACGCCCTCCCCCTGGTTATCTTCCGAACCCATGATCGCGGGGAGACGCACAAGGCGGCTATCGAAAGCTCTCAATGAGACGAATCTAAAGCATGCTAAAAAATATCAAAGCGAGGTAAAATGTTAGGTCACGGTTAGGTGAAAGGTCAAAATCAGCGTATTTGAGTTTATGGGCCATACTTTGCATCCAAAGCCTTCGATTGCGACCAGTTTCACCCGAAGTGCTGCTAAAGGTATGATACATATCCCGCATGAGCTAAAGTGAGATTGTTCGTGAAGGTCGTCAGGTCAAAAAAGGTCACTATGCTCAAAATATCTAATAATATTTATTTGGCTAGAGCAGTTTTGTCTCAGAAATACAGTGGTGGCATTTATTTGTCTGTATCTAGTCAATAAAAGCAACAACACAATTACAAAATATGACGTCATGAGTTACCAATACTTTAGATGTCATAAGGCAGTCAAAAATGAAGATATCAGTTTTAAATTTGGTATGGTAGTTGCCTATGTATGGTTCTCTGACATATCTTCCGGTTTTTTAAATATCAAAAAAAAAATTGTGTTAACTTCCCCCAAAAAAAAAACATGTTTTGAGTTTTTTGGGGCGAAAAAATAACATTTGCAAAAATCCGAGATAGCTAGTTTGTAGCCGTTGCAATTTGCTATCTTTTGGCGTTTTTTGATTGCATTTTGCTTCAAATTTGGCAACAAAAAAAAAATCGACGAAATGTCTTCATTTGTGCACACAAGACGTAAAAATTATGTATAAGAAGGTACCCGAAGTTTCACATTGATAGCGCTATTAGTTTTTCAGCTATTACGAAAATTCATCAGGAGGCGGGGGGGGGGGCGTTAAACGCCCCCAGACAATGGTGGGTTAATACGCGATGTGGAGGGCCTCTGCCAATTACACGCCCTGGAGGGGAGGGGGTGGATTTCGCCCTTGAAATCCGCCCCTAAGATCTCGCCCCCCATAAGAGCTACAATAACGAAATTTGTAGGGTAGGGAGGTTCTGGATGGAACCCCTCAGGGGCGTGGGAACTACTTTGAAGCTGGGGGCGAACTTTTTGGCAATACTACGGCAGGCAAAAATTAAGACTGAAAAGAAGCAACGTGTACTGCTCTTTTCCATACCCAATGCTGCTTATTGCCAATAGTATGTCATATTTTTAAGGAAATGGGTATCAATATCATATAAGGAAATGGGTCGCATAACAAGCAAAACAAACTAGAGAATATCGCTACCGTTAATTGAAGTCGTTATCTGTCATAGTTTTCAAGTTATTGAGAAAATCCGGGAGGGAGGAGGGTAAAATTTACCCCCCTCCCCAGCGGGGCGCAGGTTAAGGCCACTCATCTGACGTGAGTGGCAACACATACGTTTCTTAACGTCGGCTTACTTGCAGGTATATCAGGGGCGATGAACTGGAGGCCCCCTGACAACTTGTCAGGAGGTCTCCTGCTAACTTGCCAGGAGGCCCCCACTACGATTTGCATCCCCAATGTCATTTCCAAAGTTACACCCCTGGTTCTCGAAACGTTTTGTAACTAATAATTGTACACTATATGTCTACGGATGCGGGCGGCGGCGAACGATGGAGAGGAGCATCCGCCGGCTGTCGCCGACAAACAATTACGGAACGGGCGCCAGCGGGAGTCCCGCCGGTCGGCGTGGGGAAAGCCGGACCCTCGTTCCGTAATTAGCGCGTGGCTAAACTGACGATAAGGGAGGGGAGACTGGGCTTGTTTTGACGGGCGCTGGAGTCGGGTCATTTACCGTAAATGTACGCAGATACCGGCGGTTGACTCATGTAAACGGGTCGAGTTACCGTCATTTTTGCGTCAATTTGCTTATCGTAAATTTACGGTAACAGCCGATCGACTCATGTAAACGGGGTAACTGCCTGTCGTGTACGGCGGCTGAGACACTGCACCTGTCGTGTACGGCGGCTGAGACACTGCCTGTCGTGTACGGCGGCTGAGACACTGCACCTGTCGTGTACGGCGGCTGAGACACTGCCTGTCGTGTACGGCGGCTGAGACACTGCACCTGTCGTGTACGGCGGCTGAGACACTGCACCTGTCGTGTACGGCGGCTGAGACACTGCCTGTCGTGTACGGCGGCTGAGACACTGCCTGTCGTGTACGGCGGCTGAGACACTGCACCTGTCGTGTACGGCGGCTGAGACACTGCACCTGTCGTGTACGGCGGCTGAGACACTGCCTGTCGTGTACGGCGGCTGAGACACTGCACCTGTCGTCACTGACGCCTGTGGTTTCTGTTGTCTGCAGCCTTCCTATGGCTTCTCTCGGGAGCCTGCTGTCGGTGCCAGTGCCAGGCACGGATGGCTCCTGCTGCTCACCGTGGACACCGTGGAAGTGGCTTGCCAGCCCGCTGCGCCCCGCTCTACTCTGTGGCAGTGGCCTGCCAGCCCCGCCGCGCCCTGCTCTACTCTGTCCGTCAGCCAGTCCGTGGTCACCGCTGACCGCTGACCGCTGACCGCTGACCATGCCGCGTAGAGGGAGACCGACACGGCGGACGGTATGGACGCTGCCTTGAGAAGGTGCGAAGTGGCCTGACCAGCGGTCTGAATCCTATTGGCGGACGTTTGCCAACCAATCAGCGGGCGGAGAGGCCTGGATGCGGTGCTCCACACAGTGCAGCTTCCCCCGTGTTGGCTGCTGAGCCACGACTGACAGTGCAGCTTCCCCCGTGTCGCCTGCTGAGACGCGACTGATGTGTGGCCCGCTGGTCGGGCCGCCTAAAGACAGCAGGCACTGTCTCTCAGCTCAGAGAAGCGATCTGAAGCGGCGTTCCGCTGAGTCAATCGGTGGTTGACGATGCCGGTTCTGCTGAGGTGGAGGTGCAGCTGACAATGGAGGCGCTCGGAGGCGGCTCATAGGGTCAAAGGGCCAAAGTAAAATGCTCCTGACTCCAGAACTTCGGGAGACGCACAAAATAGACAGCTGCTTTCAGAAACTGTGTGCGGATCTGTTGGAAGTGGGTGCGTGTGTGAGACATGTTATGTAGAGCGAATGACATCGAGTGCACCTTCACAGTGGCAAATTTTGTTCTTTTGCTAACGTGACAAACGACAAAGGGCTTACGTTATGTGTGGCGATAAATATGTGCTGTTATACAATGCATGTTGCGACAATGAAAGCTTGGTCTCAAAGATCGAAAATTGTAGAGCTGCCCGTTGCATTTCCGCAACGATAGTGAGCGCTTTTTAGAGATTCGCGAGCTCTTTCACTTATGTAAGGAAGAATGATGTAAGTAATGTACTTCTGGTGTGTCAGCAAGGCAGACATCTATTATTGGCCACATGTTTGGCATCGCTAAGCATAGGTAGGTACCTTCTGTGAAGCTGAAGACTATAAGACATCATGTGCGTTGGTCAATACAAATGTTTAAGGTGAGTCTAAGTGAGAAAAGTGTTTTGTAAGACAGGAGACAAATCGACCTGAATCAGATAAACATTGCTGAAGACATATTCAGCCTGTTTTAAACACACAATTGACCAGCTTTTGACAATTTTTTTTGTTCGATGAGGAAAGAATCTAAACAAAACTTAACAAATGGTTTGGGAAAATCACTCGAACTTTGTTATACCCTATATTGCATCAACACTGCGCTATCTCTGAAAAGAGGTAATCAAATGAGCTTTCGGAACATGGTAAAGAACGAAATCAAAACTGGATAAAGTGTACATAATAACGCACCGAAAGAGCATGAACATTCATTTCTGTAATGTCAACACTGCATCGCATTTCGCAATCACTAAAATTAGCTTAAAGCCCAACAATCAATTAAAAGCTACAAATCCATAAATATTTGTCAGTGCTCGTGGGAAGAACATTTGTATGGCAAAGATAAATTAATTGGAAAATGACCTTTTTCTCGTAGTTTTATTAACAGTCTGGAAGACAAGCAATTGAATACGAATCGTATTTGGTATTATTTATCTATATATTTTAAGTTATTTAACGTTATTCCTATATTTAACGTCAATCGGTTTGAGAATGGCCAGTGGCCGACAGTTTACCAAAAGATATGATTTCTTGTCTTGCAGATTTGTTAACAAAACTATGAGGAAAGTATAGATTTTTTAAATTCATGTATACCTACTTTACTTACCGAATATTCAAATGCTACCATCTTACATTAAAACTTACAGACGGAAGCTTGCTTCTAAACGATATTACACATAAACAACAAGATCACCAATAGGCATCAAAGTTGTAACGCGTCATCATCGGCATTGCACCTAGTCCAGGCTGCGCTCGGTTCGAGTGCCAAGTGCCAATCTTCAGACAACTGACGTCACTGAACGTCACGTCACTGAACGTCACTGAACGAGTTGACAACGACTTGTCCTCTCGACTCTTGTTGAACAAGATCTGGATCTGCTCCAGTGAGAGTTCCTTGGTCTCCACCAGGCAGACAGTGGCGAACAGCACTTGACTCAGACTGGCAGCCGCGTTCCACCAGGCAGACAGTGGCGAACAGCACTTGACTCAGACTGACGGCCGCGTTCCACCAGGCAGACAGTGGCGAACAGCACTTGACTCAGACTGCCGGCCGCGTTCCACCAGACAGACAGTGGCGAACGGCACTTGACTCAGACTGACGGCCGCGTTCCACCAGGCAGACAGTGGCGAACAGCACTTGACTCAGACTGGCAGCCGTGTTCCACCAGGCAGACAGTGGCGAACAGCACTTGACTCAGACTGACGGCCGCGTTCCACCAGGCAGACAGTGGCGAACAGCACTTGACTCAGACTGGCAGCCGCGTTCCACCAGGCAGACAGTGGCGAACAGCACTTGACTCAGACTGACGGCCGCGTTCCACCAGGCAGACAGTGGCGAACAGCACTTGACTCAGACTGGCAGCCGCGTTCCACCAGGCAGACAGTGGCGAACAGCACTTGACTCAGACTGCCGGCCGCGTTCCACCAGACAGACAGTGGCGAACAGCACTTGACTCAGACTGACGGCCGCGTTCCACCAGGCAGACAGTGGCGAACAGCACTTGACTCAGACTGCCGGCCGCGTTCCACCAGACAGACAGTGGCGAACAGCACTTGACTCAGACTGACGGCCGCGTTCCACCAGGCAGACAGTGGCGAACAGCACTTGACTCAGACTGCCTGCCGCGTTCCACCAGACAGACAGTGGCGAACAGCACTTGACTCAGACTGCCGGCTGCGTTCCACCAGACAGACAGTGGCGAACAGCACTTGACTCAGACTGGCAGCCACGTTCCACTAGACAGACAGTGGCGAACAGCACTTGACTCAGACTGACGGCCGCGTTCCACCAGCCAGACAGTGGCGAACAGCACTTGACTCAGACTGCCGGCCGCGTTCCACCAGACAGACAGTGGCGAACAGCACTTGACTCAGACTGGCAGCCACGTTCCACCAGACAGACAGTGGCGAACAGCACTTGACTCAGACTGGCCGCCGCGTTCCACCAGGCAGACAGTGGCGAACAGCACTTGACTCAGACTGACGGCCGCGTGGATGGTGAACGTGCCTCCTAGCCCGATCAAGTCCCGCATCTGCGGGTACACCTTCAGCAGGAGGAGCGAGCTGACGTTCAGGCAGGTGATGATGATGATGGCACCCTGCGAGCGGAATCCACTTGGCAGCAGCTCAGAGGCGTAGGCGAACAGCCCCGGGCCGATCAGGCAGCTCAGAGGAGTACGCGAACAGCCCCGGGCCGATCAGGCAGCTCAGAGGCGTACGCGAACAGCCCCGGGCCGATCAGGCAGCTCAGAGGCATACGCGAACAGCCCCGGGCCGATCAGGCAGCTCAGAGGCGAACGCGAACAGCCCCGGGCCGATCAGGCAGCTCAGAGGCGAACGCGAACAGCCCCGGGCCGATCAGGCAGCTCAGAGGCGATCGCGAACAGCCCCGGGCCGATCAGGCAGCTCAGAGGCGTACGCGAACAGCCCCGGGCCGATCAGGCAGCTCAGAGGCGTACGCGAACAGCCCCGGGCCGATCAGGCAGCTCAGAGGCGTACGCAAACAGCCCCGGGCCGATCAGGCAGCTCAGAGGCGAACGCGAACATCCCCGGGCCGATCAGGCAGCTCAGAGGCGAACGCGAACAGCCCCGGCCCGATCAGGCAGCAGTACGGGGTGGCTATGCCGCTATCAACACGGCGCCCACCAGGACGAGCCGGCCCAGCCGGGCCTGGGGCTCTGTGAGTCTGTATCGAGGAAGAAGTACGCTGCGATCGTGGCGCAGCCGACGGCGGACACGGCGCATCCGACGTGCAGCAGCGGCAGCCGACCGCACCGGTCCACCAGCGGCAGCGACGGCACGGACAGCAGCACGCCCAGCGTCGGCACCACCAGCGCGCGCTGGTAGCTGCCCAGCGGCAGCGAGAGTGGCTCCATCACCAGCGGCGCGATCTGAACCAGCACAGACGCGCCGCACCAGCAGAACAGCATCATTAGCACGGCGCCCAGCAGCAGCGGTCGCAGCGTCTCCGGCCGACGCAGCTGAGTCCACGCTGACTCTCCGTCCCGCGCGGCCGTCAGGGACTCCTGGATGGCGTTCACCTCCGCAGCGGCGTCCGCGTGCGACCGGTAGAAGATAATGACGTGACGTGCATCCTCCGCGCAACGACCCCGCGCCAGCAGCCAGCCGGCTGAATCCGGCAGCAGCAGCAGCCCGCAGACGCAGACGGCTGGCGACGCGCAGCCGGCCACCAAGAGCAGCGTCTGCCAGCGCAGCCACGGCGCCGCCGCCAGCACTGCCACCTGACCCACGCAGATGGCCTCGTTCAGTGCGGTGGCGACCAGCGCCCGGCGTCGCGGCGGCACCACCTCCGCGACATAGACGCGCGCCAGGCCCTCACTCGCGCCCACCGCCGCCAGCATCAGCAGCCGGGCCAGCAGCACCCAGACAAAACTCCCGCCCAGCGCGGCGGCTAGCGCGCCCAGCGCGTACAGCGGCATGGCCAGCGGAAGGAAACGGCGGGCGCCCAGCGGCGGCGCGGCGACACGGCCAGCAGCCCACCCAGCAGCGCGCCCAGCATGGTGACGGCGATGGTCCAGTTTAGCTGGTCTGCCGTGAGGAAGCGGGCCGGATCCTCCGGGATCTGGATCAGCATCACGCTGCTGAGCGCGAAGTTGATGCCCAGGCACACCAGCACCTGGGCCAAGATGAGCCCGGCGAACGCCTGTGATTTACGCTTCTGAATAAATTGTTTGCCGATCATGTGTATCGGTCCATATCCACCAGAAAGGCGCCGTAGTTGGCGATGAATGAGCGAGCGCGAAGGAAAGGTATGGTGAGGTTGGTATGACGCCTCAGCGGCCTCTTCACACCACACGCACGTGAGCACATGCGTGTGGTGTGAAGAGCGCTGCTTTCCTAGTACTGTTGCCTGACACGACACCAAATTTCAACTCGATCGGGCAAGTTGTTTCTGAGATACAAAATGGGGTACGCACGTGCGCACGTCCAGAGGCACCCCATCCCTGACTTGTGGGAAGGCGGCGGCTGAGGGGTCCCTAACCACACCAAATTTGCACACAATCGGCCCAGCCGTTACGAAGTTTTTGCAAGGAAACGCTTTTCAACACCCCACGCGGCACGCGCCATGCTCAGTGGTAGTCACCCATGTGAGTGGGGTGGATACTCACCGGCGGATCCAGTGGGGGAGGGGGGGGGGCATGGCAACCTCCCCAAACCGCCTGAAATCGGCGCAAAATTGACACATTTCCTGATTTAGAAGACAATCTAAGCAACTTTAACTAAGGAAAGTTTGTTTTAAATCAGCTATCAATGCATAAGAAAGCGAAATCCGATGAGTTTTCAGAATTGTGTGCGACTTTTTGCCCCCCCCCCCCCCCAACCACCCGTGCCCCCCCCCCCCCCTACCACCACCACCGTTCTGCATCCGCCAATGGGCTACTCAGCAAAGAAGTCCGCTTGTCAATCGGACGTGCGGTTACAGAGATATGAGCTTCTCAAAGGCGTCGTCACGGGTCGGGTCGGGCCGGACCGGGCCGCTTATATTCAGATTTTTCCCCTACTCCACGCAAAGACGAACGGGCGCTTCGCGCTCGCTCGTAATAACACAGTCACATATTTACATTACATGAATTTAAATCGGACTTTTTGTGACCAGTTCTATACGTTAACCCCATTCCTTGCGGGGGGAGATTCTGTCCCTCCCGGTGGTTTTTCGCATGCTGCTCCTAAATTGATAAAGCTGGCGTCTTGGAATTTTCTGACTTTCCCAAAATTGAATAGCACATGTTGTGTCAAAATTTTGAGAGAAAAAATCGGCCGAGCAGAGGCGGTGCCAGTCTCCTGTTTTGGGGAGGGCGTTACGAATGCGGTTGTGCGGCGCATACTTTCTTCGTAGTTTGCGGTGCAATAAATGCGTCAGAAACATTTTCAATGCAATATGCATCATACATACTGGGATTTTACATGTTTTTGGCAGAGGCGCACCCAGGTACAAATAAAATGGGAGGCGATACCCTCTCTCAAATTAGGTCCAACTTCAAATTAGTAAGATGATAAAAAGCGTTATCGCATGGTGCCCCATGTTGTTTTCCTGAATCCGCCTATGCGCAATATATTTAACCAATTACAGCAAATAATACCCACATGTGACGTTCATGTCGTTCTAAACAATCACGAACAGCACAAATTTGTTATCAGAAATCCCCCCCCCCTATTTTACATCCACTGAATACGCCTATTATTTTTGATTTTGCTCTTTGCCTTTTGATATCTTAGAGACCAGTACATTTGAAGCTCAAAAATGTTTAGGGCATGACAATCGGTCAAACCACATGGCTGCAATGACCTTGAAAAAACACCCAAATTGTTCGTATTTTTGTCCCCTGGCCCCCATTTTTTAACACAAAATCAATTGCGGGCTTCTAAAAGAAATACCTTGTCATGCCGAATTGAATGGCGTTTTCTCCATCGAAATCGACCGAGCGGTTCTCGAGATCTCGGGGTGGGTGGGCAGAATCAACCCCCGCACGTTAAAAGAACTATCCCACCTTAACATTATATTTGAGTTGAGACAGCCATTTTGATGGCTTGGCATTTAAATTAAGTATGGTAGCAGTTCAAACAACCACAATTATCTAATCAAAAAGATATTCTAGTTTGATTTTGACATATGTAAAAAATAAGGCCCATGTGTATTTGAATAGGGTCTCTAAACCGACAGCGTCGTGCTCTTTACCCAACTGGTAATAATAGTCGACTTGTTTTAAGGTCAGCCTTGTAATATTTTCGTCTTTCATTTATCGATCCCCGGGTGGTTCGCTATCTAAGCCAATCTAGACACCGGGTGGTTCGCTTTTTCTACGCAATAGATGTCGACAAAAAATTGTCCCATACATTTGGCAGCACAAAGGATTTCCCTGTTATTCAAAAAAACATATGACGTCACCAACCTAACTTTCCGCTCAAAACTAAAAGTTGAATATCTTCCAAGATAAACATTTTTTTTCGGAAAAAAAGTTCACGAACATGTTCAGCTGACCTCGCCTGACATGTAGACATGCAATTAAGTGTGATTCGACAACTTTCGAAAAGGTGGGACAGTCCCTTTAACGAATTCTAGCCGCCCGCAAGGAATAGGGTTAATGGGGCAGATTGCAGAACCAGTAAATCATTCTTTGAGCTGACATAGCGAAAGTGGTTCAATCATGCATAGTAGCTGAAAATCTGAACCATAAAAAGGTGTATCTAGATCACTAAGGGAATATTGCTGCCAGCAATGCTTAGGTACACTCACGCGTCGGACAGATTAGACATTAAAATTGCTTAAAGCACGGTTTATCGACCAAGCCCGCTAATTGCAAATGTTTCCGGACATCAAGCCACCAGACAGTGCTTTACACCGTCACCGGACAGTGTTTTACACCGTCACCGGACAGTGCTTTACACCGTCACCGGACAGTGCTTTGCACCGTCACCGGACAGTGATTTACACCGTCACCGGGTAGTACATTCCACTGCCACCGTACAATGCATTCCACCATCACCGGACAGTGCATTCCACCGTCACCGGACAGTGCATTCCACCGTCACTGGTCAGTGCATTCCACCGTCACCGGACAGTGCATTCCACCGTCACTGGTCAGTGCATTCCATTTTTGACAGCACGGAACAGGAAGCCTCGGCGCGCCAACTCAGTACGTACTCTCGGCAGCTGCAGCAGCCGTCAGCCGTCAGTCGTCAGCCGTCAGCCGTCAGCCGTCATCCGTCAGCCGTCATCCGTCAGCCGTCGGCCGTCATCCGTCAGCCGTCATCCGTCAGCCGTCAGCCGTCATCCGTCAGCCGTCAGCCGTCAGCCGTCATCCGTCATCCGTCATCCGTCATCCGTCATCCGTCATCCGTCATCCGTCATCCGTCAGCCGTCAGCCGTCATCCGTCAGCCGTCATCCGTCAGCCGTCAGCCGTCAGCCGTCAGCCGTCAGCCGTCAGCCGTCATACGTCATCCGTCAGCCGTCATCCGTCATCCGTCAGCCGTCAGCCGTCAGCCGTCATCCGTCATCCGTCAGCCGTCAGCCGTCGCACGAGGGACCCGGGCCGATACGGAATATCGGCGTGCCGTAAGTTCGTACAGCACCTGAGGTGCGCGTGCGTCTGCCATGGTATTCCTCATTTCAGTGAAGTCATGTTTCGTGGTCTCGAGAAACAGCACCAGCCATGTTTTAATACTTAGAGCTGAAGAGATGCAGCCGTGACGTGGCAAAATGTTTCTGTTTTTGTACCCGCTGTCTCTAAGCAGAAGTACAGCTGACAGCCGACAGGTGCACTATGAGGCACGTGGCGGAAGATGAGCGCCTCGGTCAGCGTGCACTTTTGTCTTGGACCGATGGTTTTCAGCATCGATGTAACCTATAAGTAAGCCATTAGTCCCTAAAAGTACTTTTAAGCACAGTGGCTGAGACATGGTTTTCAGAAACAGTAGTGAGGAATCTAAGTTTTTACACTGGAAGACCTGCCCTTATCGACTGTCTTAGCAGAAGTTATGTCCAAGAAGACTTGACTGAACCATTGGATTACCTCGGACAAATACCTGTTTTTGCAGCCCGGCAGCCATTTGAGCTCCAAGGTTGCGAGAGACTTTCAGCGCCCAGGAAATACAGGGTCTGCCAGGCCTACACGAGGGTTTTCCGGCAGGTAAATGTTGTGCCAAGTCGTTGATGAAAGGTAAAATCAGGATTAATCCCAGGATTGAACCGTGGACCACTCTGCATGTGACGTTCCGGCTATTTATTTATTTATTTATTTATTGCACAGAATCGGGTCAATCCACACATAAAATGGGCTATTCTCAGACCTTCGTCAATAACATGGTCTCAGTATCTCTATAAAAAAACATTTGGAAAAAGTAAAATTTTCGCTCTCGACATATCCACAAAATACACACTATGTCATGGCTAACCGCTAGGTTCGCCGAATCGCGTCTCGGACCGTGGTTTTGAACGACTGCTTTGATACCTTGGACAGTCCATGAGAGATGACGTATTCATTATACATTTTTACTGCGCGGTACACGTACTTCCTCTGTCCATGGTTGTTCTTCACAAGAGGCATGCTCAGTTGGTCGGACTGCCGGGTATCGCTGTTGGGTATCGCGGCCAACCCGCTCACGCTTAAACACTAACAAGGAGCGCAGCCCATGGGGTTTCCCGGTGGCGGGAATGCTATGCATCAGACAAAGATTGAAGTATGAAACGAACTGATGTGCGGACAGCCAGCCTAATTGATTCAGTACGTGCGATACATGGTCATATTTGCGTCGGCCCGAAATCACCCTGGCAGCAAAGTTGAAGACTTTCTGCAATTTGGATATATTTGAACGGCAAATACCTATAGCCAACATTGTCAATGAAACAAAAATGCTGAGATAGGGGCTCCCTCAAAATATAGGAGACCAAATTCGTTGAGTTTTCAGATTTAGGTATAGGTAGCGGCACCCCCCCCCCCCCCCCTTGAAGATTTTCTGGATCCACCCCTGTTCTGAGGGCCCCGTCAGGTCTGCCGAGGGTCCCCCTCAGGCCGACTGAGGGCCTTCTGTCGGCCCCTTAGAAGGCCCCTCATGCTGGCTGGGGGCACATCGGGGCCCTAGGGCCTCGAAACAATGACCCAGCTGGGTCATTGTTTCGGTTAAAAAAAAATCGAACCAACTTCTTGGAGGGCCCCTCTTACAAATGTATGGGGAGGGAAATCATATGTTTGCACCCCCTCCCCCTCCCCAACTTCTTGAGGGAGGGGGGGGGGGGGGGAGCTGCCCCCCCCCCTGCCCTCCTTATCCGCCGCCGCTGAGTGGCATGGTCGTGTGAAAATGTAAACAATATAGTGTTGTTGATGATCTACTTGAAAATGCAGCACCTTTCCGCTTTGGAACGTGAATCACTGCTTGAGGATATTAGCTTGAGGTGGCAAAAGTTGATATTTTTGGACCCAGACCCGACCCGGTTCCAAAAGGTGAAAAATGAACCCAGTTATACCCGGTGCAAGGCTATTTTGGATCCAGCGGACCCAACTAGAAAAATGTTGTCTCGGAACTAATATTGACAAATCTGCACTCTACAGTTCGTGCAAGTAAACTAACTCTTGTAGTTGCAAATATATACATTGGCCAACAGCAGAAATAAACCTGCGTGTCAGTGTTCCTACTTGCGTGAAACCAGCATGGAACATCAGTTGGACCCAGTCTGTACCCGGTATCATTTGGCGGGACCCAGTCTGGGACCAACTGGGTCCAGACTGGGTCTAGAGACCGGGTCCTAGGGTCCACGTTTCGCCACCTCTAATAATTAGCCTTGCCAATAAACAACGTCTGGATTTATAAAACAAAATACAATTCCATAATTTGCAGGCTACATTTCAAAATTAGCCAATTTTCCTCGTTTTATCGCCAATCGCCAAATGACAATTTTCCATCGCCGACCGGGTCCAAAAATCGCCAATTTGGCGACATATCGCCAAGTCCCTGGCATTGAGCCGGTTGCCGATTCTGACCTAGGTGACATCTAGTGGGGCTGCACTAGCGACATCTACTGACTCTGTGACCGTCTCTGATTTGTGTGGCCAGTTCAGCCTGCTTCGCAGCGAAATTGGGTCGGCCAGTATCAGTATGGTGGGCTTGACGGCCGGATAAAAAGAGCGCAGTTCTATAATCTATATGAAACCACGGGCGGAGTTTCCTATTTAAATGGTGGGATTGGGGACACCGTTCGTACCCAATCAACGTTGGATTCAGCATTGAACTACCAACTTTAGTCAGATGCAAAGGTTTCCTGGCGTTAAAATTGTCATTTTTAGCTCAAGTACAACCAAGCAAAACAACCAACCAACCAATACGACATTTGGTCCAACCAACTTGTCTCCACCCAAACTCCACCAATGTCTTAAACTAAACTGATTTACTAAAATGGTATAAAGTTTGCAACTTGGCGCATAGATTGCCACAAACATCCCTAAAATCCTAAGCATCTGTGAGAGAAAAAAAAAACTAAAAAATGTCCCCCCGCCCTGCACAAGGTATGACGAGTGGTGCACCACAAAAGCTCGGCGTAGCCTGGGCTGGCAGTAGTATAGCACGGCTTATGGCACAAATAATTTGTCACCGACAGAGAAGTATGTGACATATCCGTGCTTCGAGCCAAATTATTTGCATATCTTGTTTCGAACACACGTATATAACTCGCTTACATCGTGGGTCCGCGACAACTTCGAACCGACAAGTACGGGGGGCGATACTCGTTCCCCCGTTCAAACCGCGATGGGCACCGGGAGTTTAAATGTATTCAACAAGACGGCTATATCCGTGTAAACCCCACACTAAGTTGGATTAAGTTCCTTTCAACATATGAAGGCAGAAAAGGCGGTTATAACAACTTTGGTACCTAAGTTAATAAAGGATGTGCAGGGCACAAGCAATACTTCCTTATTACTCGAAGTACTCGACTATTTTTCTTCACAGTCGTTTTAGCATGTATTTTATGACCCATTCGCGTGTGGCCACGCAATCGCTGCCACTGTAGAAAGACACTGCTACCGTAGAGAGAGAGACAACGTGAAACCGGAGCAAAACACGAAGCCTCCCATATTAACATGACTGGTACGGTCGGATCCGGCTCGAGGGCGTGGTGTGCGGAGGTTTTCTGATCTGTCGCCGGTTCGAACCCGCTCCAATCAGCCTACTCCGCCTACGTTCGCCTACTCCGCCTACGTCCGGCCACGTCAGGCCACGTCCGCCTACGTCCAACTACGTCCTGCTGCGTCCAGTCGCGAGAAAGTCGCCGTGAACGACTCTCGGGCGCGGGCGGCTGGTCCGGCGCAGTAGCTGTGTAGTGGCTGTGGCTGGCGGTCGGCGACTGTCTCGTCTCCCCGGTCGGCGGCTGTGGCCCCGTCTCTCTCGTCTCCCCGGTCGGCGGCTGTGGCCCGTCTCTCTCGTCTCCCCGGTGCTGAGGTCAGCTGACACAGACGGCGCTGTAGTGGAGTCGAGGGTTACGGCGCCAGGGAACACGGACTGCAGGAGAATACATAGAGGTAGGTGAAGCGCGCGACCGACAGCGTTTGAAACTGCAGGTCTAAATTTATTCGTGATGTATACTGTGTTCCACTCCGAGCAATTGAGAACAAAATGAGTCAGTGACTGGTATGGATGGTTATGTCATGTGACACTGCTGTCATGTGACACTGCTGTCATGTGGCACTGCTGTCATGTGGCAATGCTGCCATGTGACACTGCTGTCATGTGACACTGCTGTCATGTGGCAATGCTGTCATGTGGCAATGCTACCATGTGACACTGCTGTCATGTGACACTGCTGTCGTGTGGCAATGCTGTCATGTGGCACTGCTGTCATGTGGCACTGCTGTCATGTGACACTGCTGTCATGTGACACTGCTGTCATGTGGCAATGCTGTCATGTGGCACTGCTGTCATGTGGCAATGCTGTCATGTGACACTGCTGTCATGTGACACTGCTGTCATGTGGCAATGCTGTCATGTGGCACTGCTGTCATGTGGCACTGCTGTCATGTGACACTGCTGTCATGTGACACTGCTGTCATGTGGCAATGCTGTCATGTGGCACTGCTGTCATGTGGCACTGCTGTCATGTGACACTGCTGTCATGTGGCAATGCTGTCATGTGGCACTGCTGCCATGTGGCACTGCTGTCATGTGGCACTGCTGTCATGTGACACTGCTGTCATGTGGCACTGCTGTCATGTGACACTGCTGTCATGTGGCAATGCTGTCATGTGGCACTGCTGTCATGTGGCAATGCTGTCATGTGGCACTGCTGTCATGTGGCACTGCTGTCATGTGACACTGCTGTCATGTGGCAATGCTGTCATGTGGCACTGCTGTCATGTGGCAATGCTGTCATGTGGCACTGCTGTCATGTGACACTGCTGTCATGTGACACTGCTGTCATGTGGCAATGCTGTCATGTGGCACTGCTGTCATGTGGCAATGCTGGTGACTCGGGAAGGAGAGGCTGCGCACAGCAGGTTGCATGGTCTAGGAATATTAGACATTTGCCCAATATGCCTTTCAGGAAAAAGAATAAACAGAATCAAGTACAAAATCAAGATAACAGTGAGCCAAATCAAGGACAGACATGTGTGTGGAATGTGGATCTCGCAAAGGGATCCTGGGATCCGATCACTGCGATCTGCGATATTGCAGTATTGAAGTTGTTAAAAAGATTTGTCGAGATATCCACTGATATCCGAGATGGTAGGCAATATTTTGTAAAGTGTTTCACCTGGATCCCAGATAGAACTACCAAGTTTTGTCAAGAGGTCCATCGGATCCGTTAAAGGGAATAGTTCACCTTTAACATGGGGTTTTGAACTGAGATAGCAGATTTGTAGAGCAGATAGAAAAACGGGTTGTGGTGAAAGAATTGCCTCGCTACGCTAAGTAATTTCGACGCAGTGGGCCCAGTGGGCCCCTTTTAGAAGAAGCTTCATTTCCCCAAACTTGTTTCGGGTCCTCACAACGGTTGTTTACGTTACAAACAGCCTGCGTACATATGCCTAAAGTCCGTCGTTATTGTGTGCAATAGTTTCCATATCCAAGCTACCATATGCATGACGTCATAATTTCATCAAGTTTGTTATGGCCATGAAGGAGAAAAGAGAAATATACCCATTTTTCGACGGATATCCATCTATCGTCCAAACGAATGCCATATTCGTTTTTTCAGCTCTAAATACCTCGTATAGTCAAATTTCAAGACAACTTTCAAGGTGACCTATTTATTCCCTTTAAGAGTCCATAACTTCTGAAACCATACTATCAAATATTTTTAATCTTTTATTATTTATTTTTGATGGGCGTGTAGGCACTTGAAACTATTGTTATCTATTGTTACTTTTGAACAATAACTGTTGAGTAATTTTGAGTGGGATCCAGTCCGAGTAAAGATCTCGTGAGACCATTTGACGATTTAATCCACTTCGAAATTGTATCACATAATCTTGTTGGATCCGAAATCTGTGGACCAATTTTATCGAGCGATCAATCGGCTCTCAGATCAGCTGACAAAGTTTTGCAGATTACGAACAACGTACAGTAATGATACAGAATGCAAACTGCAACACTAGACGGCGTTTGACCCGGAAATTCAACTCTGGGAGTGTCATCTGTCAATGAAAACGTTTCAACTAGGTGATCGCGGTACCATTCTGCGAGCTCTTGTCCATATATATATATAAATATTTATTACAAAACAAAACATTGTATCTGATAGTTTGCAGCATTAAAAGCCGCCTGTTACATTGTCAACACATTGCATTTATCGTTATACACAGGCTTAGTTGCAAAACATGCATAAGCTACCCCTAACAGGAGCGATAACCTAGTTCAGTAGAGATTGCATACATACATACGGATATCAAGATACGTTAGCCCGATGGCTTGTGTTTCGTAACTCTGTTGCATATACCGTCTGTTTGTGTATGCATCTTCTGCCTGTTGTATTCACTTCAGACACGACAAGAACTCGCTTTCTCTGTATCACATCCCGGACCATGCAAGCGTCTCATGTAGTCATGTCTATTTCTTACAGACGGATTGCAGCACCCTCATCCACTCTCGCCCGCTCTCGCCCGCGCCCTATCGGCGCCACGGGATCTCGCGCCGGTTTCGCCCCTGGTTTGGTGCGCCCCTCGGCCGGACCTCCGCCTGCCCTGGAGAGCGTTCGTCACAGTGGAAAGCGGCCCGCCGCCGACCGGTCGCCACTCCAGACCAGGTCACGTGCCCTGGCGCGCGTCCACCCGGCCCACGCACCTCTGCGTCATGGAGCGAGTTGGGGCGGCAGCACCGCTGCTGCTGGTCATAGTGATGCTCCTGGTATCGGGCTGCCAGGCGGGCCGGGTGTTCTTCCCGGGCCCGTCGATTGGCCCCGCTCCGCCGTCACTCTGGCAGAGTCTGCACTCTCTGCGGCAGGCGCGCCGGCTGGACGCGAAGAATGATGATGGAGCGCCCGAGCTGAGGGCTGCCGGCGTCAGGATCGGTCAGAAGTACAGCGACCTGGAGCAGCCGCCGCTGTTACAGCCACAGCAGCAGCAGGACGGCTGGCTTCAACCTCTCCAGGATAGCGACCTGGAGCATCTGCAGCCCCTGGAGCCGCTGGAACCACTGGATATCTCAGAACCGCTGGATTTCTCAGAGCCGCTGGAGATTCGGGGTCACTTTGATGACCAGCAGGATGACGATCCTCTGCCGCTTCGGGTTAATGATGTGCATCATCAGCAGAACTCTGAAGATCTGCAGAGCCTGGGGCCACTGCCGTTCTTCCTGGCAGCCGAGCCGCGCGGGGCTGAACTCTCCAGTGACGTACCAGCGGTCATCCCGGACCAGCGAGGCTTCAACTCTCTCAGCAATAGACAACACACGAACGAGTTCGTCTCCTTTGGTGATGACCAGCCGCGTTCAGATCCCAACAGGGATGGTTTCTCCACGCCACATCCGGAGGATATCATCTCATTAGATGAGGCCTCTGACGTTTCTGAGGCAGTGTTAGTGACCGGTCAGGTCCCGGAGGGGTTGGTGTACGCGGCGCCTCCTGTGGAGGATGTTCACTTTAACGCAAGGCTGTCTGGGGAACTGCGTCTACCGAGACGGGAGCAGCCTCGGCCGCATCGGCAGGACCTGCAAAGCTCGGCTTCAGTCCTCGACTCAACTGCAGTACAGCGGCCTGAAACTCGCCCACCCTTCCGCCGGCCTCAGCCCCGCCGAGACCCGATCCGACCCCGCCCGACTGCCGTCGCCATAGCCGAGGGGCCACTGCGCTCCGACCAGAACCTGTTGAACCTGCTTGTGACGCAGGGGGTGCTCCGGCCGGTCGGCAGGGTGCGAGTCGCGCGACTGCGGCTGGTCTCATACGCTGGAGAAAAGGAACAAGAGGATGAGGCTGAGCGGAGTGTATTCTTCTCACCAGACCGATCAGACGAGGTTGAAGTCGTAGTGGAAGTCGATGCCGGCGGAGAACCTTCCGAGGTAGCGTTAGACGAGAGGAGACGATACAGAGAAGGGGCTGAGGCGATTCCGTCGGAGCTCGGAGCCGAGGACGAAGAGGCAGCCCAAGACGAATACGAAGACGAAGACGAAGACGGAGACGGGTGGCAGACGCTGACGGCGGCAAACGATGAGCGAGAGTGGGTGCTGAACAGCAACATTGTGCCGATCTTTTCGGAAAAGCACGCCTTCGATCGGCTGGTAACGCCGCGAGCATCCAGCTCCAGCACCATTGCCGGCACTGCCTCCGACACCGTCACCGACGCCGTCCCTGGCACCGTCTCCGTGGCTGTCGAGGAGCCATCAGACGCTGAACTGCTCGTGGCGGACGATGAGGGCCGGCAGCGCCCCGTGGCGGCCCCGCAGACTGCCTCGCTGGCGGCACGGCTGACCGAGCTCGGCTCCAGGGTCAGCCGACAGGGCGTCTGGGGCAGGAGGCTGTCCGGTGCAGCTCCAACGTTCCGCAGGCGAACCGAGGCTGCGGAAAGCGGTCGGCAGGGTGATCGTCAGCACGCCCGGCAGGACAGCTGGCAGCGTCGGATCGACGTTGGAGAGGAAGACGCCGCAGAGCCTGTGTTCGTAGACAGCGACGTTGGTGATGCAGTGCAGGACTTGGATACAGAGGGAAGCGAGCGTCATGAGGAGGTGGCAGTACTGCGTGAGGAAGCCAGCGAGCGTAATGACGAGGTGGCAGTGTTGGAGGAGGGAAGCAAGCATCAGGATGCGGTAGCAGAAGTGGATGAGGAGGGAAACGTACACTGGGAGGCAGCAGCACCCGGGACGACGCAATCCACCGGCATCCGCACCGATATCCTCACCGAGCGCACAGTCAATTTCCGCACCGACAACAGCATAGAAGAAGGTGAGTGCAACCCGCATTTTGGGGCTATTTGTGAAGATTATTAGAACTCTATTAACCCTCGCCCGGGTAGGGCAAAATCACTACGTGTTCGGGTAGGGGGGGGGGGGGTACGACCCCCCCCCCCTTAGCGTTTCGCCTCTAATTGAGCTAGAGCTTCGATTCAAAGATGAACGTGTTGCTTGTGACGAGAGGAAGCCGTTGATATCCGATTTTAAGGTATTAGTTCATTATGTGACCTCTGAGGTCATGTCAATGACCAACAAGTCATCAAAATTGTAAATGCGTATAAATTGAATTTTATCGAGCTAGAATCGTGAATGAGCATATTATAATGCTTAATGGGTGCCAAATTCGTAATCAGCGTCACAAAATGTCCTAAAAACTGCCAAATTAAAAAATGGTCATGTCAGGTCATCTGAGGTCAGTGACCTAGGTTGACCTGTGGAAGTGCATGACCCCAGTGGAACATATAATTATGTAAAATGGATCTCAAATTCGAAATCAGCGTCACAAAATGTCCTAGAAACCGCCAGAAGCCCAACAAAGTCATTTGAGGTTATCAGAGTCAATGACCTCAGTTGACCTCTGCAAAGGTCAATCGAGGTCACAATCTCAGTGGAAACCACAACTGTCACCTGTACAAACCTGTGCATATGCTCCTGAACAACAAACACTCGGAAACTGCACAAGTTACAAGCATTGATACTACGGGAGGCCAGTTGCGCCTGACATGACCTTAAGAAACAGGTCATATGTCACGGGTCAAATCGGTTAGAAATGCACAATTTTCGGAGTATGTGGATTTTTTTCCAAAAGTAGGTTACTGAAAGTTTCATCGCAATCGGTTGGAAATTATGCGAGTTATTCCAGAAAAACCAAGGGAGGGGGATGGCACCCCCCCCCCCCCTCCCCCTACCCCCCCCCCCCCCCCCCCCCCCCCTACCCTGGCGAGGGTTAAGCAGGATCGTACATTCAATGATAAGGCAGTAGAGTGACGAAAACCGACACTCCACTCGAGGTTGTTTTCCGATGCTGAACGAGACTAACTCAAAGCTAAAAAGCATCGTCCTTCTGCTTTATTTCTAGCGAAGAAGCTTAAAGTAAGTATCGAAGCGGTCACATGATTCATGTAGCACGTTAATTTGAACATTCATGTCAGGTTTGAAATTGCCTCCAGCTACAACATTGTGCCAGAGCACAATTCATTTCACATATGGCATTGTTTAGCATACTGTGTAACTGGTGATAGATGGTAATGCTATACCTACTCGTGAGTGGACTGCGTGGGCCGCATGGGTGGGCTGCGTGGACAACGTGTAACAAAGTACGCTATCCGATCGCAGATGAGGACACGGGACACGGGACAGATGAGGACGCGGGACCGCCGCAGCTGGTCGCCGAGATGCACAACTGTCCGGAGCTCGGAGGGAGCATCACACTGGAGTGTCGCATCAAAAACGCTCCGGAACGCGACGAAATTAAGGTAACCGTCCGGAGACTGGAGGGAACATCACACTGGAGTGTCGCATCAAAAACGCCCCGGAACGCGACGAAATTAAGGTAACCGTCCGGAGCTCGGAGGGAGCATCACACTGAAGTGTCGCATCACAAACGCCCTGGAACACGACGAAATTAAGGTAACCGTCCGGAGACTGGAGGGAACATCACACTGGAGTGTCGCATCAAAAACGCCCCGGAATGCGACGAAATTAAGGTAACCGTCCGGAGACTGGAGGGAACATCACACTGGAGTGTCGCATCAAAAACGCCCCGGAATGCGACGAAATTAAGGTAAAACTGGCCGGAGATCGGAGGACACATAACGATGGAGTGCCGCATCAAAAACGCCCCGGAATGCGACGAAATTAAGGTAAAACTGGCCGGAGATCGGAGGACACATAACGATGGAGTGCCGCATCAAAAACGCCCCGGAATGCGACGAAATTAAGGTAAAACTGGCCGGAGATCGGAGGACACATAACGATGGAGTGCCGCATCAAAAACGCCCCGGAATGCGACGAAATTAAGGTAAAACTGGCCGGAGATCGGAGGACACATAACGATGGAGTGTGACGAAATTAAGGTAAAACTGGCCGGAGATCGGAGGACACATAACGATGGAGTGCCGCATCAAAAACGCCCCGGAATGCGACGAAATTAAGGTAAAACTGGCCGGAGATCGGAGGACACATAACGATGGAGTGTGACGAAATTAAGGTAAAACTGGCCGGAGATCGGAGGACACATAACGATGGAGTGCCGCATCAAAAACGCCCCGGAATGCGACGAAATTAAGGTAAAACTGGCCGGAGATCGGAGGACACATAACGATGGAGTGTGACGAAATTAAGGTAAAACTGGCCGGAGATCGGAGGACACATAACGATGGAGTGTGACGAAATTAAGGTAAAACTGGCCGGAGATCGGAGGACACATAACGATGGAGTGTGACGAAATTAAGGTAAAACTGGCCGGAGATCGGAGGACACATAACGATGGAGTGCCGCATCGTTATGTATCCGCACCGCAACAAAAAACGCCCCGGAACACGACGACGACGACGGTAAAGTGGTCAGCGGAAGGAGCATGAACGGTGAAAATAGTATTACGTGCGAGCTACAGTCAACAGTGCGACAATGCGACAATGCGACAATGCGACAATGTCAATGTCGACTACATTGTCGTATTTCATTTTGATATGTGGTGCAATAGGTACCGCACTTGATAAGTGTTCCCTTTCAAATTTGCTTAATACCTACATAATACAATGATAAGACATATTTAGGTACGATACTGGTGTGACAACGGAAAGATGCACAGCTCTGCTGGAATCTCGTAGCACGGTCATAGAAACTGAAAGTGGTCAGGCTGGAAAAACCAGTAGTTTGTGTATGCATAGCCTGGCCTTAGCAACTGACAATAATGACCACAGCGTACTGGTGCAAACCATGGAGTTACCTGGACCGAGGGACCGGGGACCAGGCATGGGGAACCAGCAAAAAAATACCGCAACGTATCCACATAGGCTAAAACAAATATATGCATGGATGATGCATAGTTCATTATTTGCTTGTGAGCTTCAGCGGCAAAGCATTTGATGTTATACAAATATTTACCAAAGACAGACACGTTTTACCTACCAGTACCTAAGCAGGCACGTAGCCAAGTGGAGGGCGGCGGGGGCGACCGCCCCCCCCCCCCCCCCCCCCCCCCCCAGAGGCCAGGAGGGCCCTTTTCGGCGCGCGCAGCGCGCCGAAAAGGGCCGACGAGACCGCGCGAAGCGCGGTATCATAGGCTCTTTACTACACAAAGCGTGGTCTTTAGAGAGTTTGGCGGACTTCAGAGGCCCTTTAGGGTCACCAGGGTCTGAAAGACCAGAGGGCCCCTTGGACGTTCAAAAGAGCCCTGTGCATGTCAGAGGGGCCCATGGCAAGACTGAAAGGGCCCCTGAGCGGGTCAGAGGGCCCCCTGAGCACGTCGAATGGGCCCCCTGAACACGTCGAATGGGCCCCTAGCCAGTACAGAGGGGCCCCTGGGCAGGTTGAGAGGCCCCTGAGCATGTCGACAGGGCGACAAAGCGGCCAGCGCAGTCCTTTGCCAGGTCATAAGGGCCCCAGAGCAGGTTGGAGGGCCCCTGGACAGACAAGAGGGCCCCTGGGAAGTTAAGAGGGCCCCTGTGCAGGTCAGAGGGGCCCTTACCAGACCGAAAGGGCCCCTAGGTGGGTCAGAAGGGCCCCTGAACATGCCGAATGAGCCCCTAGCCAGCATGGAGGGGCCCCAGGGCAGGTCGGAGGGCCCCTTGAGCATGTCGCAAGGCGACAAAGCAGCCAGCGCAGTCCCTTGCTAGGTCGGAAGGGCCCCTTATAAGGTTAAAGGGCCCCTGGAGAGACCAGAGGGCCCCTGGAAAGTTAAATGGGCCCCTGCGCAGTTCGGAGGGGCCCCTGATCAGACCGAAAGGACCCCTGGGCGGGTAAGAAGGGCCCATGAACATGCCGAAGTGGCCCCTGGCCAGCACGGAGGGGCTCCAGGGCAGGTCGAAGGGCCCCTTGAGCATGTCGGCAAGAGCGACAAAGCAGCCAGCGCAGGCCGACCAGAATAGTCGCTGGGCCGATCGGAGGGGCTCCTGGGCAAGTCAGAGGGGCCCCTGGCTAGACCGAAAGGGTCCTTGGGCCGGTCGGAAGGCCCCTTGAACATGCCGGATGAGTTCCTAGCCAGACTGGAGGGGCCCCTGAGCAGGGACGGCGGATTGGGGGGGGGGCAGGGTAACCAAAATTACCCCCAGTCGAAAATCCTGGGGGCAAATGGTAGTTTTGCCCCCCCCCCCCCCCCCCCGATTTTAGCCTGCTCAATCTGGGGCAACATGACCCTTCCCCTCCCCAGGATTTTCATTTGAGGGGGGGGGGATTTTGGGTACCCTGCGCCCCGCAATCCGCCGCCCCTGCCCCTGAGCATGTCGGCAGGGCGACAAAGCAGCCAGTGCAGTCCCTGGCCAGGTCGGAAGGACCTCTGGACAGGCCGAATGGGCCCCTTGACACACAAAAGGGGCTTCTTGGAAAGTCAGAGGAGTCTCTGGTGAGACCGGAAGGGTCAAAGCACGTAGAGATCGCAGATGAAGATTAAATACAAAGAGGACTTACTCCACAATACTAATATTAAAAGCGGAGCTTTCGCGTATATTGTAACACCCTTCGTCAGGGTGCTACAATATACCCGAAAGATCCGATTTTATTTTTTCCTGTAGAGTAAGCCCTCTTTGTATTATATATATATATATATATATATATATATATATATAATGGTGGTGGTGCTGGTGGTGGTGGCGCTGGCGCTGGTCTCGCTGGTGGTGGCGGTGGTCTCGCTGCGCCTGGACGTGTGTGTTGCGCTCCTCCATTTAGGACCTTTTTATCTGCTATTGGCTGCAGATCATCTGGTGAGATAGCTTCAAGATGCACCCAGTTGACTCTTGGAAGTTGTGCTGTGTGATTTTTGCGATTTTACTTACCTGGAATCGTATTAAGTCTCTGGAAGAGTATTCAGCCAGTGCGCCGGCTTTGTCACGTCCTGCTGGTTTTGTTTATGTCCGAAACCGAGCTCCAGCTGAAACTGCGCCGCACTTGGTGACCTTGAACTGGTTGGGACCGCAGTCGGCTGTTGAACCGCCAATGAGCGAGACGGGCACCCAGCCTGACCGGGCAACCGGGTCAAGTCGAACGACTACTAGTGACATCTATACGAGACAAGAGCTACTGAACCTGCGTCAGATGACCACCAATCCACCGGACCAGCCGACAAGGACACGTCTGATACAACTGGGGATGCTAAGATACTCGCGAAGAAGAGGAGTGAGGGCTGGGAGGAAATCTAAGCGGCCAATCCCTGTTCGTGTTTCGGTGCACAGACGCTCATGTGCAGCGAGTGCCGACCCCACAGCGGATAGATGGAGACCCCAACGATGGCTCACCCAGCCCCCGCGACTGACACTCCGTCAAACACAACAGGCGAACGGCGACGGAGCCCGTGTATCGGCACCGCGTCTCAAGATAGGCCACCTGAACGTGAGATCTGTAACGAGACATCTAGACGACATCAATCACCTCCTGCTATCTGAGCGACTGGATGTCCTATGTCTCAGCGAAACCTGGCTAACTGAGACAATGGACAGCAGCACGCTCCTGTTCCCCGGGTACACTATTACCCGGAAGGACCGGAGCGGGCGCACCGGAGGGGGCGTGGCCATCATCTACAGGAACAGCCTGACTGCCGAGCTGCTGAGTGTTCCGGGCACCGGCTCGTCGCTCGAGTCCCTGTGGCTGCAGCTGACTGGTCGGAGACAGATCGTCATCGGTGCCATCTATCGGCCGCCGGGAGAACCACCAGTACCAGCCATTGACGACCTCCACGACCAACTCATTCATATCATGGCAAAAGACAAACCCACGTATGTACTCGGCGACACCAACTTTGACGTCCTGCGGCCAACCAAAGCGGGAGTAACAGCATATATGCAGCTTCTGAGTAATCTCTCGCTCAGCCAGCTCATTACCGCTCCTACTCATCCCGGACCAAACCCAACGTTAATAGACCACATCATCACCAATCATCCAGACCTTGCCATGGACGCACGTGTGATCGCGTGCAGTATCAGCGATCATGACCTGATCACCGCTTCCGTCAACGGCATGAAGACTCGTTATCATCCGAGGACCATCACCGTACGTTCCACGCGGGACCTAAATCAGGACGCGCTCTGTCTGGACCTGCTCGTAGCTGACTGGTCAGCCTTATACCAGGCACCGACCACGGCTGATAAATGGTCTGCATGGAGAGCTGTGTGGGACCCGGTCATCGACCGTCACATGCCGCTCAAGGAGATCAAGGTGCGGCACAAGTCACAGCCGTGGCTGTACGACGACGGTGTGAAGGAGGCCATGAAGGCGCGAGACAGAGCACGGGAAGACAAGGAGCGGACGCCGTGCGATGAGACAGAGCGCGAGTTTCGCATCCGTCGAAACGCGGTGAAGACAGCCCAACACCGTGCGTGCTCCGAGTATTTTCTCTCATCCATTAGACACTCTAAATCCACCACCTGGCGTGACATCCGCCGATTCCTTGTTTCGTCAAAAAAAATCTGAACAGAGATCCGACGGTCCAACAAGCCAGCAAGCAGGATGGTTTGACCGGCTAAACCAACATTTCGCTACCATCGGCTCTACCGTGGCGGACAGCCTGGCAGCGTCGGACACCGGGGAGACGCTCCACCCTCGCCCGCCGCGAGTCTGCAGTGGAGCATTCAGCCCGCGGCCAGCGACTCTGCCCGAGCTGTCCGCGGCCCTGCAGCGCATGAGAGCCTCCAAAGCGAGTGGAGCTGACGGTATTATCATCTCCATGATTCGAATGACATTCAGTGTTGTGGGGCCTCACATTTTGCATGTAATCAACAGCTGTATAACGCGCTGTGAGCTGCCTTCGGCATGGCGAGCCGCTATCGTTGTTCCTCTGCACAAGGGTGGTGACGTGCATGATCCGAGCAACTATAGGCCCATATCGATATTGCCTGTCGTGTCAAAGCTCTGTGAACGCGTTGTGTGCTCACAACTCATGGACTATCTCATGAGTCACAACATCCTGTGCTCAGAACAGTATGGTTTTCGCCCCGGTCTCTCCACCGAGGCGGCCCTGCTCGATACTGTCACATACGTCACTGACAACATTGACAGTGGACGCGTGACGTCACTCGTCACTGCGGACACTTCCAAGGCGTTCGACAGTGTCGAGCATGGCCGTCTCCTGGAGAAGCTGGGGTGGTACGGGATAGATCAGAGGTGGTTTCGTGCATGGCTCGGCGGGCGAACCCAGTCAATCAGGGGTGGCTCCAGCAGAGAACTAACAGTGTCCCACGGTGTAGTGCAGGGCTCCATACTGGGACCCGTGCTGTTTCTGCTGTTCACGAACGATATGCCACAACATGTACCGCATGGTAAAACTGTGATGTACGCGGATGACGCCCAGTTCCTCGACTCTGACATCCCACGAAACCTTTCGGACCTAAAGGAGCGCGTTGAAAACAATATGACTATAGCACTAAACTGGTTTACTCAGAACAGGTTAAAGATTAACCCTTCAAAGACGGAAATGATGATCCTCAAATCACGACGTTTAAACATTGAACCGAACTTTTCTATTATTTTTGGAAACTCCGAAATCACCCCTGCTCAATCAGTGAAGGTTCTGGGTGTCACCGTGGACGCAGCGCTGGCCTGGGACAAACATATTTCGACCATCATGCGACGATGCTACTGTGTGCTGATCGGACTAGCCAGAATACGACGCCGTATGCCGCGCCAAACTAGGCAGCTGCTCGTAGAGGCGCTGGTTTTCCCCCATATAAGGTACTGCATGTCGGTTTGGGGAGGCTGTACGGTCACGCAACAGAAGCGTCTGCAGAAGTGCATGAATTTCGGTGTCCGTATTGTGATGGACTTGGGTCGCCGCGATCGAGTGACTGCGTCACTCAGGAAACTCAGATGGCTCAAAGTGGAGGAGCTGATATGTGAACGTGACCTCCATATCATGTTCAAACTGCTGCACAGCAGCTATGCTCCCGACCTAATTCGCCGGCATATCACACACCGCGCTGATGTCTCCAGTCGTAGCACTAGAGCATCCAGTGATGGACAACTGCAGATTCCACGTGTGCGGACTGAGTTTGCGCGGCGTTCCTTCCTGAGTCGCGCGACTCGAGCGTGGAATGAACTGCCCATACGCGTCAGATGCTCACCGAGCTTCTCAGTGTTTAAAAAAAGGCTGAATGATGTTAGATGTTAGCTCAGTTGTACCAATGTACCAGTACCTGCTGCGTCGTCTTTTATTTAGCGTATGGCTTTATATTCAGTGTATTGTTTTAGCATGTATGTCGTTCGCCTCTTATATGTGACTGACGTGGAATACTGAAAACCCATGCAGTATGGATGTTTCCGAAATACATGATTATGATTATGATTATATATATATATATATATATATATATATATATATATATATATATATATATATATATATATATATATATATATATATATATATATATATATATATATATATATATATATATATATATATATATATATATATATATATATATATATATATATATATAATATATATATATATATATATATAT
>JAXIVJ010013710.1:0-32500 GCA_036785665.1 Chirona hameri
CATGTACGGCCCTGCCGCCTTCCTGGCCGGTGGCATGCAGAAGGGTGGCCCGCCGCCCAGTCTGCCCTACCCTATTCTGCAGTACGCCAACGGCCCTGGTGGCGCCCGCACCAAGGAAGAGCAGGACACTAAGCGGGCCGCCCTGAAGGAGACCGGCCCCGACGCCAAGTGGCGCGACCCGCACTACAAGCAGATTGCCGGCATCTACCTGCCCAAGGAGACCCACGGCGGAGATGACGTCGGCATCTTCGCCCGCGGTCCCGGTGCTCACCTGCTGCGTGGCAGTCTGGAGGAGAACTACATCCACCACGTCATCAACTGGGCCCTCTGCCAGGGTGACTACCTCACCGTCTGCGATGAGTAGATGCTGGATTTGATGTTGATAGAAGTGATGCTTCGCATTGCTTTCGATCTACCCTCCTATATATGTGACATTTGTGTGCACAAGGCAAATACATCCATGATGTTAATGCTGTTTACTGTTAGGCACAGTCTGTTAAAAGTATCGCACATACTGGCCGGGTTCACACCAGGTGGTACCAAAAAGTTAGAGATCCCCTGGGCCACGGACCCCAACACAGCTGACAGGTCAGAGACGGGGGAGGGTGAGGTATTCTCGGAAGGGGTAGGACGTGGAAGGCAATAAAGCATCGGGTCAGCAATGAAGCCGGCCCGACGTCTGACGATGACTGTAAACATAACCCAGGTGGAGTGAGCCAAGACATGGAACAAAGGAACGAGTTAACCCTCGCCCTACGGGAGCTTTTTCACCTTCGCCCTACGGGGGGGGGGGGGGGGGGTGGCGCTGACAGCCCCCTTGGTAACTTGTAAACCAAGCAACTTATAGCAATGCGGTAAGAACCAGCATGTTGCCTGTCATGATATGAATCTAACAGTATGCGAGTTTTAGGTTTGAGGTCAACGGGTGACCTTCCAGGTCAAGTGAATGACCTAAGATCGACCACGTCCACAAATATCGATTGTACAGGGCGCTTAGTATAACTTCGGAACGGAGAGATAGAGAGACACCGTAAAAAGTAAAGAAGGACGTGTTGCCTGTGATAAGGCGAATCCAAAGGCATCCCATTTTGAGCATCTAGGTCAACTGGTGACCTTTGGGGTCAGGCAATAGCTCTTTGGGGTCTGACCTGACCTTAACGAAAAGGTCATAGGTCACGATCTAATAGTCGTATACACTTCAAATTTTGATACGATGCGTAAACTTGTTGTAAACTCAGCGACTAAAAATTTCAGCAAGATGCGACGCATACCTAAAAATGTATTCAAGAAAAACCTCAGGGCGGCCTGTCACCCCCCTAGGGCGAGGGTTAGAAGAAAAGGAGAAGATGGAAAATCCTATGCGAATCAGGCACAAAAAGATACTACGTTAGAATTAAAAGCGCTTATCCAAATAAGTAGGTATGCTGTGGGAAAATCGAGGCTCATCATTGCCATTTTTTTATCATGTTCTCAGGAACAACATATTTGTACCTAGATGTATTGCTTTACTTTCATTACGTATCATGACGTAATGATTCAGTCAATGAAGAGTCAGTTGTCATCATAATCATGGTGCGTGAATAAAACACGTATCGTTTTTGAACGGCGAGTCGAAACTCATGATACATTTCAAATGCACCGCTTGATGCCAATTAAATTTTCACAGTGCAGACTGTTCAAGCCCTCGGCCAATTTTACTACTATTTTTACTATTAAGGATCGTTATCGTCTAACAAACAAAAAACAAATGTTGAGCCGTAGTTAACCCGCGCCGTGCCGGGGGGGGGGGGGGGGGCAGTGGCGGCGGATCGTATTTTCGGATGGGAGGTGGGAGGGGGGGGAAGAAACCCAGGGGCCCCTCGACCAAAGTGCCCCCTCCCATGGTAAAAAGACCCCCCCATTTTTTTTTTGTGGGCGCGAAATGGTATCTCCTCGGATTTAGGCCACTATATTTTGCATGGTCCCTAAATAGTCGCAAAAAACGTCATACAGGCCCCTGTTGAGGTCTCAGACTTTCTGAGGGCCCCCTCAGGCCTACCGAGGGTCCCCTCAGGCCGACTGACGGCCTTCTGTCAGCCTTAGAAGGCCCCTCAGGCTGGCGCCTGGGGGCACATCGGGGCCCTGGGTCATTGTTTCAGTCAAACAGACAAAATCGAACCAACTTCTTGGAGGGCCCTCTTACAAATGTATGGGGGGAATTATATGTCCCCCCCCCTATCCGCCGCCACTGGTGGGGGGCAACTTGAACAAGAGGGTAGTCGATGTTCGTCACTGCAGGGGGGGGGGGTAGGGGAGCCGTTTTTTATGAGCAGTAAATCTGATGCATGCGATAACAGTGTATCATATTGCTTTGTCTCGTGCGGACTTCAAAAATGTTCTTGAACTAAAAATAGGCAGGATTTTGCGAAGGGAGGGAGCTTGAAGAAAATTTGTCACAAAAGCTACGCTTAAACTTAAAGAGAATGTTTCACCTTTCTGAAAGTTGTCAAATATACGCTGGTTGTAGTAGACAATAAGTGCTGCTGAAAACGATGGCGATATTTGTTCTCTCGAAAAGTCACTTAACTTTATACAAATTAAGGTTTTAAATTTGGGATGGTGACGTCATTGTTGAGCTATAGACCGCCGCTGATTGGCTGACAAAGTGGGATTGTCTGAAAAAGTGGCTGTCAGCCAATCCACGGCAGCACTAGCCTAGACCCAGTTTTGCAAATGGGAAATTAAATTGCTAAAAACGGCTAAGTTTTGGGGAAAATGACCTTAGTAATTTCGACATTTCAATAACGGCAAAAGATTATGGGTATCTCAGTTCAAAACCAATTCAAAAGTGAAGCATTCCCCTTAAAGGAAATAGTTCACTTTCAACATGGGTTTTGAACTGAAATAGCAGTTTTGTAGCCCGTGTTGAGAAATCCTTATCTGGAACTTTTCTTGGCTGAAAAGACTCTCCAGCCGAAAATATTTGACTTTTTGGCGAAGGAATACGGCGCATATATGATGTACCGTACCGTCTGAAAGTGCCAGCACTGCCATGGAGCATGCGCAGACCAATAACGCACACCATAAAATCAATAATTTACAACCTTCTGTCCTGAATTGGCGCGATGTAGGACCATTTTTAAACAGAAAAAAAGAAACTGTATTAAAAAATATAATAAAATCGTGTTCTGAAAAAAATTCCGAAGGTGAACTATTTCCTTTAACTACCAATGGTATTTACGCAAAATGGACACCCACACAACTATTATTGTGCCGCGAAGCGGTGCTAAAATTTGAGGTTTTTAGCGGACTGGAGAACGAATTTTTGCTATTGGAACCAGGCCGCAGGGTCAAAACGAGGATATATGTTTGGAGCATAAGGTGGGGTCAAAAGTTGCTCCCCATTTAAGGCTAAAGGTGGGGCTATGGCCCCATGCCCCCTCCCCCTGGGGCCGCCAGTGCCAGTCTATGTTCGACCCTTTTGTACTGGAAAAGAACGCTGAATGATTTGCGCCGCGTAGCGGCGCGGATTTCTTTCCTTTAGTTTTCAGTCTGGATAACTAGGCCCTCAAAAATTTGATTATTTTAATTTCATTCATTCAAATATTAAATTCAGCCCAAGGGCACCAATGCAGCCACTCAATAAGATTCTTCCACCGGAAAGATAGAAGGAATTTCGCCGCAGTGGCACAAAAATGTGATATTTTTCTACTTCTTTGCAGAATTATAACAGCTTGGGTGCAGTTGCAGTTTGCAGTTGCAGTGCAGTTTCAAATACGTTTCATGGAATTCCAACCATGAACCTCATTATAAGTTCTCCTTCTCCTTGAGTTCTCCTTCAGGCCGATCGAGACCCTCTCAAGCCGACAGAGGACTGCTCAGGTCGACCGTGGTCCCATCAGGCCGACCAAGTTCCCCTTCGGGGCGCTGGAGGATCCCCTAAACCCGACCGTGGGCCCTTCATGCCAACCAAAGGCTCCTCAGACCGAACGTAAGGGCCCACAGGCTGACCAAGGGCCGTGTAATGACCCTGAAGCGTGCGCAGAAATGCCCTTTGTGAATTTCTACGCACGCCACTGAGTGTCACTCATGGAAGACAAGAAGAACAATAGTTTCAGTGATGTTATTCCTTCAATTGAGGTAGAATGAGTATATCACTCCGGACGGAGCAGGAGCTGCCCTAAATGACTTTCCCGCTAAAAAGTTGTATGCCGACTGCCGAGACGGGGAAGCTCCTGGACTTACGGTCTATCCTATTCCTCGTGCTGTCAGCCAAAGTTGAGCGCATATTTTTATTTGGCTCAAACCTTACGTTTGAATGTGTTTCTGGTGTTGGCGCCCTTCGCTAAGCAGAGCTGTTTGCATGGATCATATCCGATCGCGCAATATTTGCTCAAAGGTGGAATTTGAAGTCGAAAGCTTTACGTGTCGCAAACCGTCGGCGCGGTCCTCCCCGCGCACTGACTTCATCTGACTCAGGCCGCTGCCACCGACGCAGGTCATCCCAGTCAAGGGTATCCCCGCAAAGACGTGGCTACGATGCAATTTGGACGAGATATTCGTCCTTATTGTCTACCACTTCCATCAGACGCCGCTTGGCCAGGTCTAAGTAGAAACAGAAAGCATCGGTATGGTATTCATGGTGGCTGACAGTGATGCTGACAGTACGCCTAACCCCGTCCGTCCCGCGGCCGGCCCCCGGGCCCCGCCCGGCGGTTGCGCCTGCCGCTGAGTGGCGGCAGCGGCCCTCCCGGCCGTCAGGACTGCGCGCCCCGGCGCGCTCGGCGGGCGCGGCCGCGTCGCGCGGTCCGCATTAGGACGGCACTGTGAGTGGCATGGGGGGGGGGGGCAACGGTCTCGGAACCCCACTCCGGCCCCCTGCCACCCGCAGCACCCCCGGCTCTGCCCTCGCCCGGGGGAGGCGCTCCGGACATCGAGCCGGGGCGCGACGCCGCGGCCGTGCTCGGTGCGGCGTCGGCAGCGGCACAGTCCGCTGCTGGGATGTCGTTTTTGGGTGACGTACCCGACGAGGAGTCATCGGAGGAGGAGGAGGAGCCGGCCGCGCCGGCGTCGGGCCTTGGGGGTGGCCGCTGACTGCGGCCGGCGACCTGCGCGCCGCCTGCCGGGTGCTGGCGGAGCTGCTCTGCGGGGCTGATGTGCCGGCTGCCGCTGAGCCGCCGCCGGCCGGCGGGCCGGCGTCGGGTGAGGCTGGGTTCACCGAGTCGCCTCTCGCGTTCGTCGGTGCGCGTCGGCTTCCGGTGGGCAGCGATGCTCGAGTGAGGCCGCCGGTGCGGGTTCGAGTGGACCCGGCCGTCTATGGGGGCCATCCGCGTGTAAACAGCGTCTTGGCGCGAGGACTGAAGGTGCGCGTGCCGAGCGCAGCGCCGCGCGTGTGGCTGAGCACGCCGCGGTCTGCGTTGATGACGGAGGCGGTGTCAGACTTTGTGGAAAGTGGAGTGTTTGAGCCGGGTGAGCCGGACAGCTGTTACCGTCTGTTTGCGGTGGCAAAGTCTCCGTCGGTCGCGCATCTAGTGTATGACCTGTCTTTGCTGACGCCCTGGATGCCGCGGCGGTCTTGCGTTTTGCCGAAACTCGAGCGTGTGTTAGGTTATTCAGCAGAAAGATTTGGGTGCGGTATAAAAAAAACAGTGGCGATTTGTATACAAGTGCCCATTCAACCACGTTGAACAGATTCATGCAAACGCGCCAGATGTTGCGCTTTCCAATAGTGGAGCAGGGACTCGTCTAAGGGAATTTGACTGGGGGGGGGGGGGGGGGGCTGGCCGCTGGAGTGAATATTAATGCACACATGTTTTGTAAACTCCTAATTAAACTATGGGTGATTCGTTTGGTGATAACACACCACTCACGTTATACCTATATCTCAGTTTTTGTTCTAGTATCGTCGAATTATTGCAGTGAACTTACAAAAATATGTGGATATTAAATGATGCCCAGTTTGTGCTAGAGCTCACGTGTCATTAAATGTTGAAACCGTACATTTACGGTAAGTACAGATGTATATGTCTTATTATATCCCATCCGTCTAGATGGCACTAGTAGAAGACGCCTGAAGTTATGCTGTACCGCATATAACCCGATGTATGGGCTGACAATATGGCGTGCGACGTACAACATATTTAGTGCAGATCGCAGAAAGTCAGGCATATATATGTACGTCGGTCTGCCCAGATTCGAGATCTCTTTATTTGGTTTGGCTTCACTGCATCAAGCGTCAAGAAGAGCCTCATCAATCATTATGCAACTGGCCGAGGGTAATGCAACAATACAGCTGTAATATACACATGAAAAAGATACGTTAAAAAAGATCCGTCGCAAAGCGAGGCATAGCAAGTGTTCATAGCGCTCAATACCGATCCGTTGGCTCACGCTGCTGTGACATTCGCTCACAATGATCATATTGGTTGTGCCTGCACAATGGCACATTGCACATTCTCAGATATGTGCTTGTGAAGTGTCTTGCACACAATCTTATGGCCTGTAAACACGAACCGTACTAAACATTGCCACTACTGCGGAAAAACTTGGCCACAAAGACCCGCTCGGTGTAAACGGTGAGAGTTGGAGCGCGCTCACGCCTGTCCTTGACACTCAGGAACCGTGCCACGGCCGGCCTCGGGTCGAACGCCGCGGTGCCGACGCCGTTGAGAGCCAGGAGTAGACGGGCGTTCACCGTGCTGTTTGCCATCCTGAGCCGGTGGTGGGACCTGATTGCGTTGAAGTGCGAAACCGCGTGCTCCGTGCCCATGCTGTGCGGGGTTAGTGCCATGAAACCGCCAAGGAGCTTCTTACATGTACCTGACGCAGCGGAAAACATTAGTCGCAGCTTTCCTCCCACGGTGGCTGCTCCGTCTCGGGCAGAACACATAGCAGATCACTGGTCACAGGTGGACGTTACGAGGTCCTCCACACCAGCCTGTCCGAAAATTCCCCGTGTCAGCTCCGTGCCTGCTCGCAGGAAGTCCCGCACTGAAGCTGCGCTTACCAGCTTCAACATGATGTTGACCAACTCCTCCTGCTCGATCTCCAGCCGCTCGCCCAAGAAGTTGATGATACTCTGGACCGTGTCGTTCCGGACAGACGAGTAGCTCCTGAAAGAGGGAACGTTGGCGTTCACAATCTGCCGGCGGCTGCTTGGTCCTGAGCAGTCGTCAGCACTTGCTGCTGCCTGTTCCTCTTCTTTTCCTCCGGGAAGGGGGCCGTCATTCATCAGCTGGAGCTGCAGGAGCGCCGAGTCTCTGGCCTGTATGACGTCCGGCAGAGTCAGCTCGCTCTTCTGCAGAGTTTTCTGCAAGCGAGACATGACGCCGCTGATGTCGTGCAACAGAGCTGTGAGCCGGAGAGTCTGACCACCGGCCTGCCACTTCTTCAGCATGCCAGTGGCTCGAGCCGCGCCTTTCTTGTCAGTGCCTGATGCGGCGACAGCCTGCCACACGCTCCGACACGCTTCGAGGTTGGTGAGAATGGCACGACAGCACTGATGGAGATGCTCTGCAAAGCGCACTTCGAAGAATGGTGGGAATGCCAGGACTTCACCACAGTCTCGCAGAGCCTTGGTGTGCCTCTTTGAAGTACGAAAGTACATCAAGAGGCCCGTCATATCTGCCTTCCATTGCCGCACCTCGTCCACTGCGTCTTCGACCGACTCCATGACCAAGTCTGAGCGGTGACAGACGCACCACATGGTCATTATGTCGCGTTCCAGGTGCTGACGAAGTTTGGCCCATAGCCCCGCCTTCCGGCCAGTGTTGGCCGTCTCGCCGTCGGTCGTCAGGCCGATAAGCTTCTCGGTTGGGGCTCGACAGCTGGCCAGGGCGACGGTAACCGCCTCTAGAAGGCCGCAAGCTCCATCCTCATCAGGCTCCACCATCGTCAGGAACATGTTCTGCAACGCACCGTCGCTGCTCAGCGTGCGTGCCGTTATGAACTTGTTGTCACGTTGCGTGCGGTCCACAGATCCGTCTACTTGGATCGAGTACAGAAGGCATTTCTGTAGCCGCTCTCCCAGCCGATCCCGTTCCATGGCGCTGATGATGTCGAGCATCTCCTTGTAAGCGTCTGGCGACCTGTACTGAAGAGAAGCAGCTGGAGGCGTCAGGGGAGTAAACGGCTGGTTGTCAGTCTCCAGTGACAGAACGCGCTGGGCATGCATGCTGGCGAGAGACCGGGCGGGCCACGACCATGCCGTCAGCGTCTCGAACAGGCTGTCGTTGTATACATCCACCGCCAGCTGTGTCAGCAGACCGATAACATGAGAGTTTGCCTTCTTGGTGATGTTGTGCCACGGGTGGTCAGTGGGGCTCTCCAACCACACTCTCTGTATACGCTCCTCCTCTACGGCCGCAGCGTGAGGCTGTCCCAGCAGGTGGTCGACCACTCGCTGCAGTCGCTGTTTGTCACCGATTCTGACCCGGTCGGCCATGTACACTTTGCCGTTTGATGCCATCTTCACAGCCGCCGTCTCATGCTTCTTGCAGGTCTGGCAGGTCATGAAGGACCGAAGTTTGTTGTTCATTCTCGCCTTTGTCTCTGTAAGGCAGGGGTTGTTTTGCAGCAGCCACGCGTTGTCCAGTTTGCGGCCCTTGTACCACTCCGATGAGCTTGATGAGGAAGCTGAAGTCTCAGCAGGAGGTGAGAGGGAAGAGCTTTCATCAGGAGGAGTCGGCAAGGCGGAAGTCGAAGGACCTGTGGGAAGTGGACCGATGCCACGGAGAGAGGATAATGGTTGGTGACCAATTTCAGAGATTTAAATGCAAGATGATGACAACATTTTGTATAGATTGAGAAATGGTATATTACATAGCACAATATACAAATACATAGCAATACATAGCATGCAAAATATACATAAAACCATTTCATCTCTAGTCCTTAAACCAGTGGTTTCCAGCACCAAGAGCACGGTTGCCTCTTTTGGTGATCTGAATGACTGGGCCGCTCCGCAGACCTAAGCTTCAAGCAGTGCGGTACAGCATACCTTCAGGCGTTTGCTACTAGTGCTATCTATGGCCAGACATATAAGTATAAGTGTATTGCGTATCGCGCTCTTTGCCCCGGTGTCGGTTGTGCTTATTGGTGCCGATGCAAGGCTAGTGGCTTCCTTGTTGGATGACCAGAATGACTTATTATTCCATATATCAGATTGAGAAGACTGGAAGTTGAATTATTTGCAGAGGTACACTACAACATTCTACAAATAAAGCATTAAACGAGAGAAACAGAATCTGGCATAGAATCATAAGCATTGTCCGCCACTCAACTGCTCAGTCAGAATTTCTCTCAAAACTGATTAATCGTCATTATCCCCGCCCGCCATTACCCGAATTGAGGCAATTACCCCTATTTGAGAACCAATAAGTACTTTGAACGCTCCGCGGCCTCACAGGACTATGGCCATTACCCCAGGTGGCGCCACCAGTGAATTGTGGTGACTGGTGGCGCCACAGACTACCTTGACATCAAAGAAGCGCGTATCAGGAGTTTGTCGTCATATCGCCGGTGGCCCGCAGCTTAAACGCTGACCATCACTGTTTCGTATTTACTGACTCTGGGTCTATGCCCAGGTACATACCAGGATGTGATAGGCTTCGTCCACCTGTCTTCCTACCTGTCTGCCGACGTTTAACGATCGCATGTATTGATAAATCTGACATTGTTTCGTCCCGTCTCCTGACGTTTTATCTTCGTAGCGGTTACACTGTCCTAAAAGTGTCCCGAGACCATTATTGTTTTGCTTGATTCGTGTTCTACAACTACGGTATTCAATTTATTTGCATGCTCTGCTAAATAGCACTGTTGCGCGGGTACTACTGTATCTAACTCTACGACAAAAAGTGTCCTTACATGCGTACCTGCGAAGTGTTTTGCAGCCCTCAAAACGGTTATCGAAAATAGCTATCTGGAAAGGCGCATCGTAAACAGCCTCCAAATTCCCGCGAACCTCAGCCCCAATAGCCGCAGCTCACCGGCGTGACTGGAGTCTTTGTCCTCTGAACGTGGCCGCTTGCTAGCTGATGCAGCCGGTTCTGAACCGGTGCCAGGAGCACCCTATAGGAAGGGAAAATGAGGATCAGCTTCATCAGGATCAAACAAAAATTATTTAAGGTCTTTCCCAGCACACATGCTGTAAAATAATGTGTACAAACATTGTGCAAACAAACATGAGTGAAAGCATTAGTGAAAAGTGTTCCCAGGATTCAGTGGCAAAAAGTAGCGGGAAGGCCAGGATGCATTTGAGAGGAAGACGACCCATGCTCCATCTCAATATAGAAATGCGTCAGATTTTGCCGGTTTTTGGTAGGCTTTGTAAGGCCGCCGATCTGTACCCCCCCCCCCCCCCGCATCGGCGCATTAGCGCATTGGATCAGCCAGTGAATATTGTCCCCATTAGCCTCCAACATTGGCCTGCGCTCACAGCAAAACCCATAGGCGTAGGAACAGGGGGGGGGGGGGGGGGGTCGGGCAGGGGGGCCATGCCATAGTGCAAAGTGTGACAGCCGGCTCGACGGACTGCGCATGGGGGATCGAAACGCGCGCATGAATGCGCACTCGGCTTTGACCCATGCGCACAAAAAAAAACACTCAGGCGCACCTCAAGTGTACAACTCAAGACATGTCAAAAACGCATATATTTGCGGAAAATGGGGAAAAATATATCACAAGAATGTTTTTTTTTTTGTAAAAAAAATACTTTGTTACGGTTACTGTACATTTAAAGGAAATAGTTCACCTTCAACATGGGATTTTGAACTGAAATAGCAGTTTTGTAGCCCGTGTTGAGAAATCCTTATCTGCAACTTCTCTTGGCTGAAAAGACTCTCCAGCCGAAGATATTTGACTTTTTGGCGAAGGAATGCGGCGCATATATGATATACCGTACCGTCTGAGAGTGCCAGCATTACCAGGGCGCATGCGCAGACCAATAACGCACACCATAACATTAATAGTTTACGACCTTCTGTCCTGAATTGGCGCGATGTAGGACCATTTTTGAAAAGAAAAAAAGAAACTGTATTAAAAATATAATAAAATCGTGTTCTGAAAAATTTCCGAAGGTGAACTATTTCCTTTAATTGCCCAAAATTAAAATTATTTGTGTTCCTTTGATAGTAAAAAAAAAATGGAAGCCAATTATGACGTTTTTGTGACAAATGTGGCGCACCTAGCAGGCGGCTTATTATATTGTGTTTTTTACGCCATAATAGTTAACCCCACGGTCCCAGTGCTGCGCATGTCGAAGTGCGTGCGTACGTAGCGTGCGCATGAGAGTTGCATTATGTGCATGAAAAATCTGCATCATGCGCATAAAGCTCATGCGCACCGACGGAATTTCGTCGAGAAGCGCCCTACTTTGCAGATTGGGGGCCATGGCCCCCTCACTTTAAAAAAAACTTACAAATTTTCCCTTTTGTTTACTGAAGAAAATTTAACATCGCTACAGATTCGCCAAGACGAGAAGAGCCAAAAACTGCAAAGAAATCCCGCCTAAGGGTATTGGGTTTCTCTTAAGACGAGATCAAGGTTTCACTGGCCCCCTCACTTTTCATGACGTTCCTACGTCTCTGGCTAACACTCTGCGGAGGACGAGAAGGCACAAAATACGTTACGCAGACATAGAGACTGGGTGTACTTATCTCTTGAATTCACCAAAATAAGCTAGCAGTCCAAGGGCGGATCTAGAGGGGGGGCAAACGGGCCATGCCCCCCCCCCCCCGAACACCCGAAATCGGCACAAAATTGACACATTTCCCGACATAAAAGAAGAACTAAGCAACTTGTATTCAGAAAAGTTGGTTTTATTTCAACTACCAATGCATAAGGGAGAAAAATCCGATGAGTTATCATAATTTTGTAAAACTTCTTTAGATTTACCCCCCAAACCGCCTTTCTGGATCCCCCTTTGAAGCAGCTAAGCAAGTTCTGGACATCACATGTCTCTCAAAATATAGTGAGTCGTGTCCACGAGTGACGAAACCATACCGTAGGTTCAGTACCAGCCACACACACAAAATGTCAACTGCCTAACAATAAACCAGTCACAGACGTAGTTCTGAGCCGGGCATAAACACAATTTGATTTACCTTCTTACGAAAAAAATGTCTGATGTCCATCGCAAACCTTTAGCCTTTGGAACTCGGTCCACTCGCACCGTAATCTTGCTCCCGGAGTCCCACCCTGCTCCCGCTCGGCCCCCTCCGAAGTTAGTTGGTAGCACTATAGCTCTTGGGCGTGACTTTCCTACTAGCCCATAGGGTTCACGTGTTAAATGACCCAACTTTGGGAAGCTGTATCTCGAGTTATATTCAGCCGATTCGCCTGCAGCTAGTCTCCAAAGAAAGATCGTTCAAATATCTCGCGATGATTCCTCTACCATTTTTCACCTAACCCAGCCGAATTCTTAGGGCGTGAGGGGTAAAGATTTGACTGCACTCCGTGCCGGTCTGGCCAGTTTCTGGCGACGCTGGTGCGCCGGCGGCAATAGCTCAGTCGGTAGCGCATCAGACTACGGATGCGAGGGTGGTGGGTTCGAATCCTGCGCGGGTAAGGGTGATTTAGCGCAGGAATGATGTTATATTATTTTTGATGGTCGATAACTATGTTTTATCGACAATATAAACTGTTTAAAATGTTTTGTCGAAATTAACTTGATTTAAACCATCTTCTCCAGCTTGATATTGAGTAATTCCGCGATGATAACTTGTTAATAGGTAATTGTCGTATTTATCCTTCTCGTTTGTCATTTCATATCGCGACCTGCTAGTGTGACAAGCTGTGAGTACTAAGTAGTAGCGTGTATGAGTGAATACAATATGAATATATTTGTGAAATACCTCTTTCCAGCTTTTACACTGATTGATACTTATTAAAACGTAAGTAAAGCAAAACATGCACATTGATTACATATCATACTCGTTCGAAGATTGTTAAAAAACATTTAAGACATAAATACATAAAGACATAAAAGAAAAGTGCAACAAAGAGCCTCTTGGGCCCATCCGAGGTTGCACCCCACCCCACCCACCCCCCCCCCCCCCCCCTCCAACAGTCTCGCCCCTTCAAATCACCTTACTCTACCTGCATAAAAGAAGGTTAATCCCACGAGTATTGATGAACTAATCCCTTCTCTGTAAAGTATTTATCTAATCTAATTTTGAAGGAAGCAAGTGTCACTGCATCAGCGACATCCCCTGGTAGCATATTCCAATGTCCTACAACCCTTCTACTGAAAAATGACTGTCGTAGCCTAGTCCTACTTTGTTTCATAATGAGTTTATGCTGATGACCTCTACCTCGATTTTCCCTATTGAACTCAAACATACCCTTTAAATATCCAGAATGCTGACTATTTACAAATTTGAAGACTTCAATTAGATCTCCTCTTAGCCTTCTATATCTAAGTGAAAACATACCCAATTTCTTTAATCTATCTTCATAAGGTAAACTACCAAGACAATTAACCATTTTTGTTGCCCTTTTTTGAACTCTTTCTAACAACCAGCAATCTTTCTCATATGTTGGAGACCAGGCTTGTACACAATACTCCAAATGTGGTCTAACGTATGCACAATACAGTTTTGTTATTACCTTTTCACTCTTGTAGGAAACATTTCTGTTAATGGCCCCTAGCATTCTAAGTGCCTTTTTCCTAGCTTCTACAACCTGGTCTGACGCTGATAGTCTATTGTTTACCACGACACCTAAATCTCTTTCCTTTTCAATCTGCTCCATTTTCTGCCCACCCATTTCATACCTATGTTTACTGCTAACCCGTCCAGCGTGCATAATCTTACATTTACTCAAATTGAATTTCATCTGCCATGCTTCAGACCACTCAACTAGCTTGTCCAGATCTGATTGAAAAACATCCTGATCATGTTTTCCTCTAATAATCCTGACAACTTTTAGATCGTCTGCAAATTTCAAGACTTTGCTGTCTATACTGTTCTCAATTGCATTCACAAATATTATAAAAAGCAATGGGCCCAGGACTGAGCCCTGTGAAACCCCACTGAGAACCTCCTTCCATTGTGATTGGCACTCATTCAATATAACCCTTTGCTGGCGTCCTGAAAGCCACGTTTCTATCCAATCCAGAATCTTGCCCCTGATCCCATGAATTTTAAGTTGCAACCCCAGTCTTGTATGGGGGACTTTGTCAAATGCTTTACTGAAATCAAGAAAAGCTACATCTAGCTGTTTACCCTGATCAAAGCTATCTGTTGCAACATCCAAAAACTCCAGAAGATTAGTTAAACAAGAACGGCCCTTCCTAAAGCCATGCTGTGTATCCTTGATGAGTTCATTTTGCTCCAAGAATTCAACAATCTTATCTTTGATGATTGATTCAAGCACCTTGCAGACTAATGAGGTCAGACTAACCGGTCTATAGTTTTCCTCTTTACTTCTATCTCCCTTTTTATGAATAGGAACAACATTTGCTCTTTTCCAATCAAGTGGAATTTTACTATCTGCGAGTGATTTAGAAAATAGTATGGCTAATGGAACCGACAACTCCCTTTCAGATTCTCTTAAAAGTCTAGCATGGATTTCATCAGGTCCTTCTGCCTTGTTAGGCCTTACTTTCTTTAGATATTCTAGAACAAGTTCACTACTTATGCCACCTAGCTCTCCTATAGTCTCCTCTGTCTCTGGCTCAGGCTGAAGTGCTGCAATACTACTCTGGTCCTCGATAGTAAAGATTTAACTGACAACTGGTTTTCCCGATACTTTCGAGCTTTTTCTTCGTTTCTCAGACTTCACATCCTGTCTTTTACGAAAACTGACAACCAAGCCATTGAAAGAAAAGTTACTCCAATAAATCATTATTGAAAGCACTGTAGCAGCAATAATACAACAGCATTGTAGGAGCTACAGTGGCACAATTGATGCAAAAGACAAGATGACGCACGTACGAGATAACTTGTTCCTACATGGATTACAAGAGACTGAAGCCCGATTCAAGAAGATCCCTCCACACAATTCAATGACGGATATCCAAGCAATGACGGATATCCAAGCAGCCCTCACAACAAATGCAACAATGGATCTTAGATACCAGTGGATCTCTGGGTGAAATTAAGCGACAGATATCGGATTACACATGATACCGTGATAAGCATACCACATCATACAATCAGTGGTGAATCTAGGATCCCAGCAGATCTCACGACAATATGCAACTGAATATCTCGGATGCCATATCTTTGGGTTAAATCTAGCAATATATTTCGAATCACACAGTATCTTGTTATACACACACCAGAACAACGGAAGTAACATGCACCTCAGGCCTCAGCAGACTTACGATACAAAATAAAACAGCCCTCTCGATTCTGCCAGTACCTGAGAAGTTGACAACAAAACGACATGAACAAAACAAGAGAAAAACATGACATGAGTGAATGAGCACAACTGTCCAGTCTATTCACTACAGCCTATACACTAGTTTGCACTGTGCGTGGTGCCAGCACTTCCTCGCTCCTCACCGTGCCCGAGACTCGGCGCGTCGGGCCCTGTTGATGTTGCCCATCCTGATAAATGTCCGGACGCGGGCGAAGGAGGCGCGAGTCTTGGGATGGACGCGTGGGAACTTGTCCTGGAGGACCATGACAAAGTCCTTGATGCCACGGACCTTCGGCTTAAGCCATCGGGCTCCAGAGAGGCTCCAGAGCGTGGTGGGCACAGACAACCGCCTCCACCTGCTTGAAGGTGGCGTAGAATGTCTCCGTGGGCACCGTCAGGCCGCCGATACTGACGACCCTGGTCCACAGGGCCTGCAGAGGCACCGACTCGGCCGAGGCGGATGGTACACAGAGGGAGCAGTCGACGGGCCTCTTCCTCGCGATGTAGCCGGCGACGTAGGCCATGACGCTCTCTGTCGCGGACACACCGGTGACCGTGTCCCGCGCGGCCGACGACGCAGCAGGGCGGCATGCTGCTGACTGGGACGCCTCCGCATGGTGAAGCAGGTCAGCCACATCCCTCAGGTCGTCCATGTCCTCCCCGTTATCGCCGTCTGTTTTCGCTGTCGTCACCTCCTCCACCGGTCCGGTGAACTCCAGCAGGTCTGCCGTCAGTTCGGAGGTGCCGGTTGCCTCCACCTCCAGCACCTGATCCAGCTGCTCCTCCAGATCACCAGTCTCCGACTCTGCCGCATGATCACCGTCTCTGCAGACGGGACTTACGCCTCGCTGCATGACGAACAGGAGGGTAAGCAGGCGAATCCTTGCCCTCGCTTCAGTCGGTGTGGGGTTCTGGTTGGAGCCTCCCGAGCCTCTCACCATGCCGAACAACCCTTCCAGTCTGTCCTGCGTGAGCCGGCGAGTCAGGAAGAACACATCACCGAACTCTGCCTGGAGGTCCTTGAACAGGCCACGCACCGACCGGATGCTGATGACCATCCCTCTCTGGAACGGGTACATGCACCATGCGGTACCGACACGCAGAGGCGGAACTTTTTGTTTTTCGTTGGGGTTGTAATTGAGTCGGCGACGGGGGGGGGGGGGGGGTAGTAAAAGCGACGAATGATAAAAACGAAGTATGTGCACAATTGAAGTTTAACACCTTAGAATGAACATAGGTTGTATTACCTCATTACTGACGTATTTTAGCAACAGCGAGGTGTGCAATCTTAAAAAATTGAAAGTATCATGATTGGGTCAAAGTAGGCAAAGACTACCTCATGGTAGCTATTATTAAGGTTATACATAAATGGTGTGACTCAGCAACTAGCCATTTCTTGCAAGAAAGGCACCTCCTGGTGATGCCAATGGTCCAGGTCCGGTCCTTTTATATATTACAGTGAGATATAAAAATACATATAACATATTTGATATTTCCCACAACTCACAAGGCCATGGGTGGATAATTGTTTTCAAAGTTGCCCCGGCCGAGGACAGGCCAACCAAGGGGCCCTAGGGGGCACGTGGCGGGGGATGTCTGTGAGGTTAGTGACGGAATCGGATTCGAATTCAGCGTCGAGTAGAGATTTGCTTCAAAATGTGGGAACAGTTCAATTGGGGCACGCTGATCGCGCAAATGGCATTCATTTTGACATTCAAGGTCATCTTCAAAATCATCTTCAAGGTCAAAGGACTTTGGCTCAAAACGACCCGAAGTTATTGTCCGATCGCAAAACAAAATAATGGTATCATTCTATTCCTCGGGTCAATATCTAGGCGCAGCTTTCGAAACCTCACTGGAGGTAAATGACATTGACCCTCATTTTCAAGGTCAAAGGACAAATAACCCGAAGTTATTGTCTGATCGCCAAAATAATGGTCTCATTCGATTCCTCGGGTTAATATCGACCCGATGTTATTGTCTAATTGACAAAATAATGGTCTCATTCGAATTCTCGGGTTAATATCTAGCCACATCCTTCGCAAACTCACTCGTGGCAAATGACATGGACCCTCATTTTCAAGGTCATAGGACGGGGCGGCGCAAAACTACCCGAAGTTAGAAGCCGATTGCCAATATAATGGTCTCATTCGATTCCTCGGGTCAGTATCTGCCGTAACCTTTGCAACCTCACTCGTGGAAAATGATCTTGACCCTCAATTTCAAGGTCAAAGGACTCAAAACTACCCGAAATTATCATCCAATCGCCATTGATCTTGAAATTGAGGGCCAATGTCATTTGCTACGAGTGAGGTTGCGAAGGCTACGGCTATATACTGACCCGTGGAATCGAATGAGACCATTATTTTGGCGATCGGACAATAACTTCGGTTCAAATTACCGTGAATGTCAAAATGAATGCCATTTTCGTGATCAGCGTGCCCCAATTGACCTGTCACCACATTTTGAAGCGAATCGCTAGTCGACGCTGAATTCGAATCCGAATCCGTCGCTAACTTCATGGACATGCGGGAGAATCACGATTGAGGGCGCCTCTCCTGGGCGTCTGGACACCGAAGGTGCCACTCTCGAGTGTAGGTGGCGCCCCTTGATTCGTGAGTGCCGGCGGCACCCCTTTAGATCGGACAATATGCCTCCTTTAGACCGGAGATAGCGACCCCAACTGTGCCTCCCCCGAGAATATAAGTTTTCTGACCTGCCCGAGGTGTTCACTAAGACAAAATTGGCAAGGCTCAGCCTCCCTTAACTACCCCCCCCCCCCCATTTCGAAAGCGCACCGAAAGCGCAATTTTACCCATATTTTTCCCATATAGTCGTACCAAGTATGCATTTTTATGCTGGGATTATACTTGCGTTTCTGTATTCTTTTTAAATAATAACTAAGGTCTTGCAAAAAAAGGTCTCTTAAAAGTGACTGCCTCGGCCTCGCCGGGGCAACTTTGAAGTTGCCCCGGCCGCAGCCGGGGCTGCCCTATAGGATTATCCACCCATGCACAAGGCAAACAAATTAGGCGAGAACCAAACAGCATTATTTTAGTAAGGCAATAAATTAATCCCATCACCGAAATGACTAACTTTATCTCCGTAAATTACTTAAAATCACCGAAACGTCACAACATATTGAGGATTTTGGGCTTCGGCCGATGGACTTCTTTAAAAATATGTAAACTGGCTCCAAGGGTTAGGTGAGGTGAGGTGAGGTGAGGTGAGGTGAGGTGAGGTGAGGTGAGGTGAGGTGAGGTGAGGTGAGGTGAGGTGAGGTGAGGTGAGGTGAGGTTAGGTTAGGTTAGGATAAAAGCTTGAGAAATAAATGGTGATGCTTTAACATGGAAGTCAATGAGAAAGTGGTCATTTCGGTGATGGATTAACCCTCGCCCTACGGGAGCTTTTTCACCTTCGCCCTACGGGGAGGGGCTGACAGGGCCCCCCTGTTAACTTCCAAACCAAGCAACTTAGAGAAATGCGGTAAGCACCAGCATGTTGCCTGTCATGGGAGGAATCTAACAGTATGCGATTTTTAGGTTTCAGGTCAACGGGTGACCTTCCAGGGCAAGTGAATGACCTCGGATTTACCACGTCCAGAACAGAGATTTTGCTCTGCAGAAAACATCAAAATTAGACATTGATAAATGTAAATGAAAAGGCATGTTCCTAGACCAGTTTTGGCTCAGAAATATAAACAAAGGTAATTATTTGTTCGTATCTTGTCAAAAAAATAAAAAAAAACGTTATTAAACAAAATGACGTCATCAGTTTCTTACACTTAGAAAGCCATCACTCAGTCAAAAATGAAGATATTGCTTTGACATTTGGTATGGGTATTTTCCATACTCAGTACTCTCACATATACTCCAGTTTTTCTAATATCTTCGAAAATTTTGATTTTGTGGGGATTTAAAAAAAAAATAGGGGTAAAAAAAAAAAAAAAATCAAATCCGAGATCGCCATTTTAAAGAGAATGCCATTTTGTATCTTTGGTGAATTGCGTTTGGAATTTGTTTCAAAACTCTGTTTTCTACGATTTTGCAAATATTTTTCATTTTTTTACCAACATGACGTCATCAAAACATGATTATCTCTCAAAGTGCTCAACCAATTTCAATTAAAGTTTTACAGCCTACGTCTAATTGTTGTAAACTCAACTGCCAAAAATTTCAGCAAGATGCATTGCATGTGTAAAAAGTGATTCAAGATAAACATCAGGGGGCCCTGTCAGGCGAGGGTTAATACCAAGGCCATAGAGACTAGGTAGACCCGTCCGGGGGACAGTTGTCAGCTGACCTTGACCGGGGTCGGACGCGTGCGCGCGGTGCTCCGCTCGGCGGGCGGTGAAGGACGGGCGGTGAGAGGGGTGTGGCGCCGGCAGTGTGTGATATTGCGACCAGTATGGCGAAAAAGCGGAAAGCAGCCTCACCACTGCAGCCAACCCCGCCGTCCACCAGCGCTGTGAAAAGTCTGCAGTCTCAGGCACAGCAGGACATCGAGGAACTGCGCCAGCGGTTGTCGGACCTACAGCAACGAGTTGGAGAATTGGAGCTGGAAAATGACAACATGCAGCAGCACGCCAGGCAAGCCTGTCTCGTGTTCTCCGGCTCAGCTGTTCCTGAACCTTCTCAGGGGGAGGAGACGGCTAAGCTCCTGCAAGCTTTGTTGTCAGAGCACATGGCGTTCAATTTGAACCTCACGCAGGTAAAAGCGGCTTTTCGCTTGCGGAGTCAGAATATCTTTGTAGAATTCATGTCAACTGGTATGGGATCTGACCGCGATTCACTGTTCCGATCGAAAACTCGTCTGCGAGGGTCAGGGCTCTTCATCTCAGAGTCCCTGACCCCTAAACGTCGGCAAGTGCTGCGAAGTCTCGTACAACTGAAGAGGGAAAAGGCAATTTGTTCTGTGTACACACAAAATGGTAACGTTTTTGTCCGTGAATCTTCGCATTCGCCTCCCGTCAAAATTACGGACATGTCAGCCGTTCAGCAGCTGACTGTGGCGGTGTCCCGGCGGCCTGATCAGGGGCGCGCTCAGGCAGAGGGTGTCCAGCCTCGCGATCGTGCAACGCAAGCAACGGAGACTGATCCGCCAGGCAGCCTCTTGCCTCAGTTCTGTACGAGAGCTGCGAGAGCTGCATTCAACGGAACCAGCGCAGTCTCAACTTGCGACCGGTCACCGCCTGTTCGAACTGAGACGGCGCCGGCGCCGCCTGCTGTACGGGCCGCCGCAGCCCCGCCCAATCTGGACGCGCCTCTGCCGGTGGTGCGGGGGCCGCCGCCTTCCCGGCCGGCCCCGGCGGACCCGTCCGGCGGTGACCTGACCGAGCCTCAGCTCCCGGCAGCGGCGGCTCGTCCGCCGCCAGCTGACCCGGCCCCGTCCATCCGTCACCTTGCCGCGCCTCTGCGGCCGGCGGTGACGTCAGAGCCTGTGCCGGCCACGGCCGACCTGACACCAGCGTCCCAGTCGGGCGGCTGGTTTGACGCCGTGGGTGGACCCGCGGCAGCGACAAGCTCAACTGTCATCGAGGCGAAGCCAACGGCCGTCACCCAGACGAGGCAGCAGAGCAGCTGCAAGCTGCGCGTTGCAGTGGGACCCCGGTCACGGATCATATCAGTCAGCAACGAGCGAGACGTGATCGAGACTGTTGCAGACTTGGTAAAGGCGTCTAAACGTAAACCAGACAAGTACTTAGAGTGCATTGACAAGTTCTGGAACGAGTACAGCCAGTGTGTTGAGAGATTAGTGGTCGCAGGGGAGGAGGGAGGAGTAGAAGCGAGGAAAGTCGCCATGTCAGTCAAACGGGTTAAGGCATCGGCTGACAAGCTTTTTCAGGCACTCCGGCCGGAGCTCGACTAGTTGTGTCAGTATAGTGCGTGTGAAGCTAGAGTGACTGTAGACTTCTGCAATGTCGTGTTCTATGCCGTAACCTGATTAGGTACATGTTGTGAGAAAGTTGAGTCATCAGCGATCGATACAATGCTGTGTACGCTGCCATCGGCTGCTCCGAGCGTGTTATATTACTGGAAATACTTTGTTGTGTGATGATAGTGACACTGACATTTATTGTAGATGCAGTTTGTTTGTGCCTAAGTTGCATAACACACTTCTAAAACTTGACCCCTGTATTCTTTTGTTAAATGCAGCGTATGAAAACATTGACTTGTGTTAAATAATATGGTGCTATTCTAAAAAAAAAGAGAAAAAAAAGACCCGTCCGGGGTAGGCAGCGAAATGCGTGATGTCACGGGCACGTGACGTCACACACTCCCTATTCAAATAGTGTTAAATCGGCCTACTTTCGCGTCCTACCATTTGCATACCTTAGGTGCCAAAGGGATCAATTGAACACTAAATGATACATTGAAATGTCCTCTACAGTTCGCTTTTGGGACGTTTTCTCCTAAATTGCAAGGGTGAGCCGCTAGACGATATCAAAGCGAGGCATGCAACCGACCGAGGCCCATGCCCATATAAGGCAATGTTTGGATTTTGGCCACGGGGAACTGTCGCTGGATGCTGTTTTTAGTTGAAGTGCGAATTTGGTATTATTTCACCTGGTTGTTGATGAAGTAAGGTGACTTGGGGATACTTTGTAGTAGTATCTATCAGGTGAAAGTATTTTTACATCTGGATTACACTTGTTTCACCTACAATTATGTTGAAGATCGTTGAGTGACGAATGCGCCACCGTATATAAACATGGCGGCCGCGCCTGGTCGAAGGCGTAATTCTTTTGGTAGACCGAGAAGTGCCACAAGACGGTCTACGAAAGGAAATACGCTTCTCCCGATTCGCCCACCCCATTGGTGGAAATCGAGCTGGAAAGTGACGCCATGGGACAGGGTGGACACGTTACGGAGATAGCCATGACCCTGGTTAATACCCTGCCTTTTAGGAATAATAAAAAACGTATGTAAAATTAGCAGCTGATTGATATTGCCTAATCTATAATTTTGAGGCCCGTTGCCTCAGAATTGCCTGAAACTTGACAGGTAAGTTGTCCTTGCCACGCTAAACACGAAAAACGTAAAATTATCCTGGAATACGGGCTACTTTTACAGTTATAACGTTTTAAGTTTTGAATGTCTGTCAGTTGAATATGGCTAACTTGACGCGGAAAGCCTCCAATTCCTGCGCAGTCGTTTCAAAATAAAGGAAGACAGACATTCAAAACTTAAAAAATGTATAACTCTGAAAGTAGCCCGTGTTCTAGGCTAATCTTAAGTTGCTCGTTTCAGCGTGGCAAGGAGGGCCTACCTGCCGAGTTTCAGGCGATTCTGAGGCGACGGGACTCAAAACTGTATATCTCTAAAACGGTATAACTCTGAAAGCATCCCGCGTTCCAAACTAATTTTACGTTTTTCGTGTTCAGCGTGGCAAGGAGGACGTACCTGCCAACTTTCAGGAAATTATGAGGCTACGTGCCTCAAAATTTAAGATTGATACGATACTACTGGGCAATATCAATCTACTGCTAATTTGACGTAGCTTAATAAAAGAGACAAATATGACGCAGCTATGTCAAATATGTACATTTATTTTGCCCTTGTATATTGCTTTCAATATTTATGCTGTTTTCACATGCGTTTTTGTTTGATGGATGTTGGATTAGGCTATTCTCTTTTAAAATGACTTACTGAAGGGGCCCTCCACTTTTCAACAACATGACCAGGTATATCTTGTGAAAATAATGTTTGTCTGGCTAAAAATTGAAGGTTGTGGTAATCCTAAATTTAAACTCATTTGATTTGGGTCTATGGTTATTTGTGGTCTTTTTCCAGCTCAGGATGATTGGTATGCCTTCACGTCTTTCACACACCAAAATATTTATAATATTGTTCAAGTTCTTCATTAAGTGTCAATTTCACCAACATATTTTAGCTCAAAATGTAATATAACTTTTGCCAGCAATAAGTTGTAATATAACTTCCTAAGGGTGCATTCTAATGTTAAATGTGTGACCTATCCAGAACTAAGCCCAATGTAAAATATGCTACACTCAATCTTGTTTTGCTTATGTTTTTATGTTAACACCTATAGATTGCCATTTTGTGGGTGTCTGAAATTGACAAAAATGTTACCCATTTGTCAGTAAGCAGTGTTGTTCTATAGTGTTTATGACCCAACTGAATATGACCCTGCACCCCTGGGTACCTACATAGTCTTTCTCAGTAATTTTGGGATAACATGTTGTACTACGTATTGTTGGATTTTAAATGTTATTTTATGACAAACTTTACTTACATTTTAAAGTTTGTCCTTCTCTGTGTTCATATATTTATTAATTGTTTTGTTATGATTGTTATTGAAAAATCCTTTGGTGAAAAATCCTATGGTTTTGCGTACCGTTTACAGTATTGATTTACTTGGTAGGCATTCACTGGCAATGTTGGGGTTGTAATATTCATGATTGGGGTTGTAGTTTTTGAGGATGCAGTTGTAGCTACAACCCCAAAAGTATATAAAGTTCCGCATGTGCCGACACGCATCAGCGTGGCCTCCGTCACAGCGGCTGAGATAGCCCTCTCTTGTTCATCGCTGCCACGGTAGCCTCTCCGTCTCCGCAGATCTTTTGTGTCGCCTGGGTAGCTGGCGTTGAGGAAATCCGTCGCTTCGTCCACGACACGAAGGAACCTCGCCTCCTCTTCTTTGCCCGCGATGTGCCGCTGCAAGACGCTGGCAGTCGAGGCACTCAGGAGTTGGAGATACAGACCATGCCAGTGACCTATACAAAATAATAATTAGACACCAATAGAGATGTGAATGGATGGCAGCAGACGCTGAGTGGATCCCAGAAGGAACTTGTGACAAGTTATATAGAACTTATTGGTCACTTTTAGGTCACGCCAATATTGAGGTCATCACACTGCAGACTGGTTATTGAATATTGATTCAACCTTTTTTGGAACGATTCAACCACAATTCATTTTGGAACCAGAATGATTCAATCACCGCTTGATTCATGGATACACATTTGATAATTGCTTCTTTCTGATTCAAAGAATCAAAACATATTTTAATCGATTCACGCTTGATTCAACATTTAAATGTATGTTGTATTTACATCCAAGCAATACAAATGGAAACATACACATAAATGATCATTAAAACATTGTTACAGCAATCATATCATACTCCTGATAACAAGTGCCAGCTCTGCTGCTGCAACAAAGTAGGTGCAGTACAAGTGTTTTGTCAGCAGGCACAGAAATTGGCACATGCGGCAGTGGCACAGTTGAAGGCGGGCTTGTAAACAAAGCAGAGCGCTTGTTCCGGGTTGAAAGCAGCAAACTCTGCCATGGCTATCACAATCGCTTGCTGTATGATAATCTTTTGGTCTTTGTGCACATGCATTAGAATGTCCTTTCAGCAGCAAATCTGTGAAGCTCTTTGAAGCAGGATTCCAAGAAATGTTCAGAGCAATTCCTAGGGTCTTTAACCTCTTCCCTTGCTGCATCTCGTCAAATTAATTGCCACCAAAGATCGGCCACTTTGGGATCACGAGGAAGACGGTGGGTGGTAGCCACTAGCCAGTCCCCAAATTATTTTAATTACCCTTCTCCGTACTATTGGTACAGCCAGGCACAACACATTAGGGCAGAGCCGGGTAAAAACGTGAATTGAAAATGGAAGAGATCAAGCTCTACCCGACAACTTAAAGGAAATAGTTCACCTTCGGAACATTTTTCAGAACACGATTTTATTATATTTTGTAATACAGTTTCTTTTTGTATTTTCAAAAATGGTCCTACATCGCGCCAATTCAGGACAGAAGGTCGTAAATGATTAATTTTATGGTGTGCGTTATTGGTCTGCGCATGCTCCCTGGCTGTGCTGGCACTTTCAGACGGTACGGTACATCATATATGCGCCGCATTCCTTCGTCAACAAGTCAAATATCTTCGGCTGGAGAGTCTTTTCAGCCAAGAAAAGTTGCAGATAAGGATTTCTCAACACGGGCTACAAAACTGCTATTTCAGTTCAAAACCCCATGTTGAAGGTGAACTATTTCCTTCAACAGTTAAAAACTTTACAGCGCCTTACGTACCCACAGTCTACAGAAGCTAGCGACAAATATGAATAATCTACAATGCATTTCGATTGTTTCGTTTACTCTAAGAGTAAACAATCGTAATACCTGCGCGGCTTTCGCTCCTCGGTAAAGCTACCACATATTTAGATGGAAATAAAAAACTAATATATAGTAGTGAATCTAGTACTTTTCTAGTATTATCCTAAATAAATCATACTAAAATCCGTTCCAACCGTCCTCTATCACCCTGGCTCCCGCTCCCACCGTCGCGTTCCTCAGTCCAGACAAGTAAACAAGCAATGGTTACCATGGTAATAAAACTCCGCATCGTACCTCCGAAAAATACGCAACCAATTAGAAAACGGGACCACCAGAGTTAGCTTTTGGCATAATGTTGGTGACAGTCTGCCGATATTTTACATTAGGTTCTAGCTTGGAATATGATTGCTATGATTCATAGCAGCTTGGCTACTAAACTATCTTTATTTTCCTTCCTTTCATGAAAGAGAACGTTTCGTTTTCGATAGCTCAAGATAGTAAAAGCTCCAGGCATGCTTTGTGGACGGTGGCGCTAGCCCCCCCCCCCCCCCCCAGTGGTCGATTTTCAGCTTGACTGGGGGGGCTGGATTTGTGAGTGGGGGGGTTTGGGCCCCCCCCCCACTTAGCATGTTAGACGAGTCCCTGGACTGGAGGGAAAATACCAATCATTAATTTTCCCAAACTTCTAGCTTTGAATAAGGGAATCATTTCATTTAATTCTTAAATTTACATCACAACATTTTAATACCATAACGGTAGCCAAATAAGTTATTGCTAACAAAATAAAAAGGTGATATCTCCCTTTAAAGGGACATTCCCACCTTAACACTAGTTGTGAGTTGAGATAGCAAGTTAGTGGCCATAGAGCGAAACTTAGGGGGTAACATTGAAAACAAACACAGTTATCTGGTCTAAGAAAAATTCAATTGTGATTTCAAAATTTGGACCTTAGTAAGGCCCACCCTTATATGGAGTTTTGTACCGATGACGTCAGCCCTCGTTATGGCCGGGTGTACTTGTTTAGGGCTCCCTATTAATCAATCACCAAAATGAACAGAACAGCACCAAAAAGACCACTCGCCACCAAAATGAACAAAACGCCACCAAAATGGACACTCCATAGCCAACTAGATTAATGCCACTAATTTGGACAATGCCACCACCAAATTGGACACTTCCACCACCAATATAGCACATCCTGCAGCCGAAACGTCCACTTGAGTATCCAGATGGAAGAAAAAATGTCCAAAAAGGACACTCACAGCCTAATTGGCTAATTTACCACCAAATCACTTCGACCGAATACCAAAATCTAGTAGGGAAGGTATAAATAAAACCAGAAATTAGTATATTTGCCCTCGTCAGCTAAACAAGATTATATTCTAAACCAAACTGTCATGCCAGATAGCGTCGCGACAACTGACAAGTACGGGTTCCGCCGCCATTTAAATTGGAGGGTCCAAAAACCGACCAGATTAGCCGACGATGTACCATGTTTCGCAACTATGGGACCGATCTACTTGATTTCTTCACCAATCGATTCCGACTGGTCGGAATGGGTGCCGTTTTGAGTTGTATCCACAATGGTGCAGTCAAGTTGACGAAATTGGACCCGAATTTCCCCGTACCAATTTGTCGACAGCGTCATGCTACGAACCTATGGCCGGACCAATTTGGGCGGGGTCTTCACCATTCGACCCGGCGTGGTCCAAAACGGTGCCGTTTTGAGTTGTATCCACTTTAGTCCAATGTAAGTGGACCAAATTGGACAAAACCACCAAAAATCGTTGCCGACGACGTCATGCTCCTAACCTATGGGACCGATTTGGGCGGGGTCTTCACTATTCGATCGGGCGTGGTCCAAAACGGCGCCGTTTTGAGTTTTATGCACTTTGGTCCAATGTAAGTGGACCAAATTGGACCCAAACCACCAAAAATCGTTGACGACGACGCCATGCTCCGAACCTATGGGACCGCTTTGGGCGGGGTCTTCACCATTCGATCCGGCGTGGTTCGGCTTTAGTTCGCATTTACATTTTGCCCACCCCAGCCTAAAAAAAAACTGGCGACGCCTATGAAGCTAGGTCGATCGGCATACCGATTTATCTTGGGTTCATCCATCCTCCCCGTAACCTAAAATCCTAGCTCGATGCCCATGATCGATGATAACGGCGAACAGGGAGTATGAGATGCTTCAATTACGTATATTCTGGCATGTCTTTGACCAGCAAGTTGCTTAAAAAAGTTATGAATTTGGGTGATTGTTCAAAGTCCTCCGCCGGCACCCTGATGCTGTTCAATGTTCATGCTGTTTAGTCGGGTTTCTGCATTCCATATTCCATCTGGCATCGGTGGTGGTGGATTCGTCTTTTTGGTGGTGAATTGGCATTTTTGGAGGTGGCTTGGGCCATTCTGGCATGTTTGTTAAGTTGATGGGGAGAGTGTTATATATATATATATATATATATATATATATATATATATATATATATATATATATATATGTATATATGTATATATATATATATATATATATATATATATATATATATATATATATATATATATATATATATATATATATATATATATATATATAAAACTCGGCTTGTTCGGACAGTTTCGTGGCGCTTTATTGCCACTTCGTCAGCGAAATGCACACATCAAAACAAGACCACAGTTTCGAAACACCTTAACATAAAACATGGCATAGTTATACCGACAACCTCCGTGCGGCGGCGTACACAAAACCACACTCAAAACAAAACACATTCAGAGATCGCAAGCACATTGGAGATCAGAGATAGCAACAGATCAGAGATCAGAGAACGCAAACACATCAGATATCAGATCGCAAATTTATCTTTCCATTTTGTACATGCCAAAAAGCCTAAACCCGCCTCCGGGGAAAAAGACTTGCGAAGCTAGCTTCCTTCCCCTTAATCCCACTTCCCACTTAATTCGTTTTCTTATTCAGCCCCCCTTCCCTTTGGTGTGTGCCAAATAAGCCTACCCATCTTTGTTCCCGCACTCTCCTATACGTTACCCAACCCTTCCACACTTTTTCCAGTCCTAAAAATTTGGCGTTTGACAGTTGGTATCCCTCCCCATTAAAGTGGGCTGCTACCTCCATTTCATTCCTGCCGCACCGTATAGTCGACAGGTGATTTTGAACTCTTTGGTAGAGTACTCCTCCCGTTTCTCCAACATAAATCACACACTCACATACTTCGCAAAAAATGCCGTATATTACGTTCCTCGACTTACATCCTATTGTTTTATCATATGTACAAGTTTCCTTCCCTCCCGGGCCTCTAACCCTGTCCTCCTGTCTGTAAATAACTTTGCACACCGAACAATTTTTTCCACAGTGCCCTTGACCCTTTTGATCTATCTGCCCCAGCTGTTTGGTCTTTTTGTGTACTAAAATATCTTTTAGGTTAGTCCCCCTCCTGTATGATACGAACATGTTACTCTGAAAAATGTGCCTAAGTTTATCTGACCGTGTCAAAAGGTGCTCCTTCTCTTTTAGTATTTTACTAATGTTCGGTAAATGACTGGAATATGTGACGACCAACGGGACTCCTTGCCTATCTTGCTTTCTCGTCACGCCTTCTAGCAACTTTTTTCTTTCCATGTTATCCACTCGTCTTAAACCATTACTTATGAGTTGCTCTGGGTACCCTCTGGTGTAAAGGTTTTGGTATATTTCTGTAGTTTGGCGTCGGAAATCTAAACTGGAGCTACATATCCTTCTTGCCCTCATTGCAAGACCTGATGGGATGGCTTTCTTCATGTGTGAGGGGTGGTCTGAAGAGAAATGAAGATAAGATTTTGAGTCCGTTGGTTTAGTGAAAACGTCTGTGCATAAACCATCACCATTCACACCCACCCGCACATCAAGAAACTCTACGACTCTTGTCGAAAATCGTAGTTCTAGTTTTATTTGCTCGTGTATGCCATTTGCGAGAACATGGAATTCCCTTAATTTATCCTCCCCGTGTAACCAGATCCCGAATATATCATCTATGTAACGTAAATACAAGAACGGTTGTAGCACAGAAGAACTTAACACATTTGACTCCCATTTGCCTAGATATGTACAAGCATAATTTCTACCTAATTTTGACCCAATCGCTGTGCCATTACCTTTGCGAGTCCGCCCCCGCGCATCGTGGGGGGGGGGGAGGGGGGGGGGGGGATCAGAGATAGCAAGTTGCAGCAGTTGGTGTCCCTCCCCAGTTGGTGTCCCTCCCCACTTTAATGGGGAGGGACACCAACTGTCAAACGCCAAATTTTTAGGACTGGAAAAAGTGTGGAAGGGTTGGGTAACGTATAGGAGAGTGCGGGAACAAAGATGGGTAGGCTTATTTGGCACACACCAAAGGGAAGGGGGGCTGAATAAGAAAACGAATTAAGTGGGAAGTGGGATTAAGGGGAAGGAAGCTAGCTTCGCAAGTCTTTTTCCCCGGAGGCGGGTTTAGGCTTTTTGGCATGTACAAAATGGAAAGATAAATTTGCGATCTGATATCTGATGTGTTTGCGTTCTCTGATCTCTGATCTGTTGCTATCTCTGATCTCCAATGTGCTTGCGATCTCTGAATGTGTTTTGTTTTGAGTGTGGTTTTGTGTACGCCGCCGCACGGAGGTTGTCGGTATAACTATGCCATGTTTTATGTTAAGGTGTTTCGAAACTGTGGTCTTGTTTTGATGTGTGCATTTCGCTGACGAAGTGGCAATAAAGCGCCACGAAACTGTCCGAACAAGCCGAGTTTTTTATTTAATTTACGTCATCAGCCGAGTCCAGTGTATGCATTATTGATATGCACTAACGTAAAAACAAGACTGTAATTTCGAAACGAATGTGTTATTAATTTTCTATCGTACGAACTATCCCGACACGAACGTGATCAAGATGACCGACCCCAGAAGACTTCTTGTCCCGCGAGACCTGGAAGATAAGTTTTTACTTCAAGCGGAAGAGAACACTGCTAGGGGTATTGAGACCTGTGGCCTATTATGTGGCCACGAGGAGAAAGGTATGATCCGAGTCACCCATCTACTGATTCCTCCACAAACTGGGTCTTATAATACGGTGGAAATGTTGGATGATCAGCTTGTGGCGAGCAAGATTATCGAAAACAATCTGCTGGTTGTGGGCTGGGATATGGGTGATCGACAGGGGATATGGGTGCTAACTTGGAGAATCTGAGTGGGGGGACGAGTAGCCACAAAGGAAAAGATAGAGCGGCTAGGACTAAGAAGGAAACGTATGAGGCGGGAGAAATTGCTGTGTCTCATGGAACAGACAGCGACAGTGGGGATAATTTTGAAACAACTGTGACTACTGATAGGGCGAGTGATAAGCAAGCGGGCAGAGGGATTAGGTTTGCTCGCAATAATAGCACTGGGAACGTAAAAGTTACGAATTTATCCGACAAGAAATTATCAGCAGACCAATTATCTTTACTCAGCAAAGGGTTGGGGTTTGTACCTGTGAAGACGCAGAGTATCACCCAGCTCCTTTCGGAGCTGCGAGAATGGGAGAGGCTGGTTAGACTCAAGGAGTTCTGGTCAGACAGCTCTCACGCTAAGGGAACGAGTGCGGGTCGAGATCCAACAGGCCCGGATAGGGATGTCCCTAATGATCAGGATTTGCAATACAAAAAGTCACACTGGACGCCGGAGAGGGGAAGAGACCCATGGATGGATGTATATATAGAGGAGGTAGTACGGAGTGTCCTCGCCGGGGTCACAAAAACCAGTGGTAGCAACTTGAGTAAAGGAGAGGAACAGGCATTCTTAGATTTATTAAAGGATAAAGGTATTGTGATTAGACCAGCGGACAAAGGATCAGGGGTAGTAGTTTTAAACACAAAAGATTATTTTGAAGGACTTCAGAAAGAGGTTAACGACCCATCAACCTACCAATCCACGGAGAAAGATCACACACATTTAGTTTATAAAAAGGTTAAAATTCTGGCAGATAAATTATTTAAAACAGGCTACATTGGGAAACATCTGCACAAATACCTTATCCCAACACGTCCCAGGCCAGGATACCTACAAGGTAACCCTAAACTGCATAAGAAGGGTCATCCACTGCGCGCCATAGTAAGCGGGCGCGGCCACGCCACGGAAGGTTTAGCAGAAATAACCGAGAAAGAACTAGGTGCGCACGTTGAGAGTCAGGCTTCATTTGTAAAAGACACAACAGATTTTATCAATAAAATTAAGGACGTTAAACTACCTGTCTCATCTGGAACTGATCCAATTTTGTTCTGTATGGACGTTAACAAGCTCTATCCTAGCGTTCCGAGAGAAGAAGGCATCGCGGCATGCAAAGAGGCCTTAGATTTAAGACCAGACCCGGATATCCCAACAAGAGAAGTAATAGAAATGATGGAGTTAGTTCTTGACAACAATAATTTCAACGTGGGTAATTCAAAACACTATATTCAGGTTAATGGCACAGCGATTGGGTCAAAATTAGGTAGAAATTATGCTTGTACATATCTAGGCAAATGGGAGTCAAATGTGTTAAGTTCTTCTGTGCTACAACCGTTCTTGTATTTACGTTACATAGATGATATATTCGGGATCTGGTTACACGGGGAGGATAAATTAAGGGAATTCCATGTTCTCGCAAATGGCATACACGAGCAAATAAAACTAGAACTACGATTTTCGACAAGAGTCGTAGAGTTTCTTGATGTGCGGGTGGGTGTGAATGGTGATGGTTTATGCACAGACGTTTTCACTAAACCAACGGACTCAAAATCTTATCTTCATTTCTCTTCAGACCACCCCTCACACATGAAGAAAGCCATCCCATCAGGTCTTGCAATGAGGGCAAGAAGGATATGTAGCTCCAGTTTAGATTTCCGACGCCAAACTACAGAAATATACCAAAACCTTTACACCAGAGGGTACCCAGAGCAACTCATAAGTAATGGTTTAAGACGAGTGGATAACATGGAAAGAAAAAAGTTGCTAGAAGGCGTGACGAGAAAGCAAGATAGGCAAGGAGTCCCGTTGGTCGTCACATATTCCAGTCATTTACCGAACATTAGT
>JAXIVJ010013711.1:20000-36425 GCA_036785665.1 Chirona hameri
GCACCGACTGCTTGTGGTCACTTGGCGCCCAAGTTAATTGATGACATCTCGACTTAGATGGTAGCGTTTGCATTCCAATTGCAAGTTTCTTTTGACATTTGAATGTTGTGCCGATGAATATTCCGAATGAGACTATACACCCTGCTTCATAACCATCACCCTGTATCGGAAAGCAAAAATGCAACATCTATGAACAATAAATATATTAGATTCTCCAATACGAGACAACTATCTGATAGCGTCCACTGCGTCAACTGAAATCAAATAGACGATCAGCTGACGTCAACTGAAATCAAATGGACGATCAGCCGACGTCAACTGACATCAACTGACACGAAACAAATAAAGTTCCGACGAAACAAACCTGATTCTTTTTTTAAAGAAAATATTGTATTAAATTATTGTTAAAAAAAAAATATAATTACCCAGGTATGACAATCATCTCACATTAACAGCAACCGAACACAATATAACGGCGCTTTTAAAATGTGAATGTGTGGCACAGGTTTGTGTAATCCTTGCTTCGTGATTTCCTTACAACTGCCACCTGTATACGGACACAATTTAGGCCAGTGTATCTACTTCGTATCAACAAACAATCCCGAAAAACATACCTGCACGTTATCTGTCCAAGACCCTACCTACGCCCATAACACCAAGAAGCGAGCTACTTCCCGCAGTGCAGTAACATTCACACACATGTATCCTACCAGACATTGCACCCAGCATTTCAGGACAACAATTACACATCACCAAGCATCAAAGTCATGAGCCAGGCCCGGCATTGCCACTACAGTAAAACCCTGCACATTCAGTCATTCCAACACTGCCACTTCTCTCCCTGTCGGCTCCCCGCGGTGCGGCGGTCCGCGCCGGTCGCTCAGGAGACCTGCGGCAGGCCTCAGGGCCTCATGACGCCTGCGGAGGGTCTCAGGACGCCTGCGGCGGGTCTCAGGACGCCTGCGGAGGGTCTCAGGACGCCTCCGGCGGGTCTCAGGAGACCTGCGGAGGGTCTCAGGACGCCTGCGGAGGGTCTCATGACGCCTGCGGAGGGTCTCAGGACGCCTGCGGCGGGTCTCAGGACGCCTGCGGAGGGTCTCAGGACGCCTGCGGCAGGCAGCAGGGTCTCAGGACGCCTGCGGAGGGTCTCAGGACGCCTGCGGCGGGTCTCAGGAGACCTGCGGCAGGCCTCAGGGCCTCATGACGCCTGCGGAGGGTCTCAGGACGCCTGCGGCGGGTCTCAGGAGACCTGCGGCAGGCCTCAGGGCCTCATGACGCCTGCGGAGGGTCTCCGGGTCTCAGGACGCCTGCAGCGGGTCTCAGGACGTCTGCGGCAGGTCTCAGGGTCTCAGGACGCCTGCGCCACCTCCGGCGTCAGAGAGATCAGTGAGTTGCTGTTCTCCACGAGGTCGGTCAGCGAGACGCGGCCGCGACGCCGGATGAATGTGGCCACCGCCTCCAGCTCCGAGGTGGGGATGTATATGAACTTGCCGCGGTCGTCGATCACGCCTGGGGAGACGAGAAACGGCGGTCAGAGATGACTCACAGACTTCAGTTTTATTCATCGTCTATGATGGATGATGGCGCACAGTTTAGCTGGAGTTCTGAACTTGGAACGATGCGCAGTTTCCAGTGACCACAGGACACACAGCTGCACACAGGACGCAGTGTCAAGCATTGGAGAGCCCAGGTACTGACCAGGAGATCCGCTCAGTTCGGCTCCCCGATACAGGGCTGTGTCCTTTTTTAGTGAAGTCCGAAGCTTTTGAATGGATGCATTTCCGATGTCAGGTCAGGTCGACCGAGGTCAGGTCACACGCTAAACGTGTATTGTTGCACAGGCCCTGAACTCACCATCCGATCGCGTAATTCCAAGTAACCGGCATAATTTTGAAGCGAAGGTTTGACGTGTCCGACATACCCGGACGCGGCCTGCCCCGCCCTCTGTCGTCACCTGACCTTGAGTGCGGCCGCTGCCACCGACCGCAGACCATCCCAGCCAAGGGCAAATGGCGAGCGCCGTAGCGACTCGAGCCCGGCCTGTCACACAGGGTGAGATCTGAAGCCCAGCGCTATCACGACTGAGCTACAGGGCGGACTCATCGACACTTTTTTTCTCTCAAAAGAAGCGATACAAATAATGAACTACTCAGTTGCGTCGCATATGCCTTGACTAGACAAGTCTAAGGTTCTCCACAGTCCACTCAGCGCCCTCAAATTGTCTTCAATTTAACTAATGGTGCTGCTCGAAAGGCGACCCTGATTGTTGTTTGAACTAGCAATTTGACCTATTGCAAGCCAATTACAGGATACTATTACTAGTCATCGCCCCTCTGTTGAAACGTTCAAGGCAGTTCGCCAATAACTGTGTAAGTAGTCGTCTTGAGATTTATCTAGCAGGCCTCACAGCAATTGAAGAAAATATCAACAAGCGTAAAATGAGATAAATTGCCCCAGACAACAAGCGTAATTTGCAAGATCAGTAGGAACTTGCTGATTGCGACCTACTGCCTTTTTTGCTAGGATGTTGATGATGATTGTTGATGATTGTTCATATTGATGATGATTTAGGATGTTAATAGGATGATGATTGTTGCTGCAAAATTTGCTGGAAATGATCAATTAAAGGGAATGTTTCACCTTTGTATTGGTTTTGAACTGAGATAGCCATTATCTTTGGCCGTTATCGAAATGTCTACAATATTAAGGTCATATTCCCCAAAACTTATCAGTTTTTAAGCAATTGAATTTCGAATTTGCCAAATGGGGTCTAGGCTAGGCACGCCGCTGATTGGCTGACAGCCACTTCAAGATTGTTGGTCCTGGAAGTCAGACCACCTGTATTTCTCGAACCTTGACGAGTACGATGTAAACAACGGTCAACGCGATAGGTTGCAGTCCAAGTTGAAGTTTTTCGCGTTGTTTGAAGTCTCAGTTATGGATTTATTTTGTTTTACAAATAAATATTGAGCTATCGCAGTGCCTCGCACTCGTCATTGTGTTCTATGCGGAAGAAGACACAGTTTCACAATGTTTGTATTTAAGTCGCCCGAATTGTCTGAAACGATTGTGCCATATTTTGGCAGCGTAAAGGTTTTCTATAAAGCTCTCTATAGCCCAATAATGACGTCATCATCCCCACCCCCAAAACAAAAATTGTATAAAGTTAAGTGACTTCGAGAGAAAAATATCACCATCGTTTTCAGCAGTATTTACTTCATATTTTCGACTACAGCCAGCGTATATTTGACAACTTTCAGAAAGGTGAAACATTCCCTTTAACAGGCGCCCTGGAGGGCCTCTGATAATTACACGCCCTGGAGGGGGGGGGGGGGGATTTCACTCCCTCCCCCCCCCCCTATGATCTCGAAACCACGCAACGTGGCGATAAGCGGAAAACGACGTTAGATAGCTCGAGACAAGCTCTATCGAAAATATATCGGTCTTTTTTTGGTCAGGTCAATATTGAGGTAACCAGAGATCATCAAAGGTCAGATTTTCCAGTTTTTGTACTTCGCTTCGAACACCCTCAAATATCTCGGGAACTATGACAGCTAGGAACAAACGGAAAAAAACATCGAAAGCTCTTGAACAATGCAATCGCATTTGGTGTCCTTAGAGTTGAGCTCAGGTCAATAGTTTAGGCTCCAGAGGTCATCAAATGTCAAAAAAGTATTGTTTTGGCAAAACTGTTTTTCGCAAATAACTTGTTACCTAATAAAGAAAAAGCAATACGTTTGACGACATCGTGTTTGTCTCGTCAAGGCACTTCGAATCATATTAATGCTGACCAGGTTAGGTCAACTGATAAATTTGACCTCAGGTCAAGGTCAAGTGGTGACCCAGGTAGGTCATGTTGCATATTGGGAGACGTGTCTCGACGAGACAAACACATTGGTACCGTTTTCACTTCCCTATCTTCATTATGTCGATAGTTATTGACAAAACCGTGTTGGCGGTTACGAAATTGACCTGACCTTAGGTCACCGATATTATAAATTCGAGATAAACAAATTGTATGTATCTATGACCTTATGAAATCCTTCAAGTGTGCAACTGATCGGCCTAAAACTGTGGCTGCGGTACTACTGCAAACGTTTTGGAGGTGGGGTCATCACGTGACCTGACCTGAGAGTGTGCCGTCTGACCTGAGTGTGCCGTCTGACCTGAGAGTGTGCCGTCTGACCTGAGTGTGCCGTCTGACCTGAGAGTGTTCCGTCTGACCTGAGTGTGCCGTCTTACCTGAGTGTCCCGTCTGACCTGAGAGTGCCGTCTGACCTGAGTGTCCCGTTTGACCTGAGAGTGTCCCATTTGACCTGAGAGTGTGCCGTCTGACCTGAGTGTGCCGTCTGACCTGAGAGCGTGCCGTCTGACCTGAGTGTGCCGTCTGACCTGAGTGTGCCGTCTGACCTGAGTGTGCCGTCTGACCTGAGTGTGCTGTCTGACCTGAGAGTGTCCCGTTTAACCTGAGAGTGTCCCGTCTGACCTGAGTGTCCCGTCTGACCTGAGTGTGTCGTCTGACCTGAGTGTGTGCCGTCTGACCTGAGTGTGTGTCGTCTGACCTGTGTGTGTCGTCTGACCTGAGAGTGTCCCGTCTGACCTGAGTGTGCCGTCTGACCTGAGTGTGCCGTCTGACCTGAGAGTGTGCCGTCTGACCTGAGTGTGCCGTCTGACCTGAGAGTGTGCGTCTGTCATCAGCGTCTGACCTGAGAGTGTTCCGTCTGCCATCAGTGTCTGCAGCCGGTCGATGGCGTCCTGGGTCTTCAGTCCGAACTGGGCCGCCAGCTCATCCAGCAACACCACCTTCACCCGCTGGGGAACACCATACAGGGTGATCATATACTGAGGACAGAGGAATACGCTAGGAACTCGGCAAATTGTCCATTGAAAAGACAGCTGGGGGAAGCAAACACCTTTTAAATGGCACAAGTAAATCTAAAATTGTAGACATGCTATGCAAGAGACACTGGTAATTCCACTGCCCGACTCCAGGCAGTGGAATAACTATTGCACTGCACAATTCGTTGAGATTTCCGGAGACAGCGTAGTCCAGTCTGCAACCCGCCTCATCTCCGGCCTATGCGCCTACCTTGATATAGTTGATGAACTCCTGCAGCTTGCTCTCCATCTCTTCTTCGACCTCTTCATCGAAGCCCTCCTCCTCCACACCAAACGCCTCCTTCATCTTGAGGTACTCCTCGTGCTCGCGCCGCTCGCGCTCCTCGCGCTCCAGCCGCTCCTGCTCCTGGCGGGCCCGCTCCTGCTCCTCCTCCTGCTGCTCCTGGCGGCGGTACTCCTCGGCATCCTGCTCCTGCCGCTCCCGCCGCTCCTCCCGGTCCCGCTCCTCGGCCTGCCGGAGGCGGAGGTGGAGGTCGGCCGGAGGACGAAGGGGAGGGCGGAGTGGTATTACGCGACGATGCGACTGCAGCTATTTATCGTCAGGGTCCTTCACGCCGACCCTAACGGGGTCCTCGCCAATGACCTCGCCAGTAGCCAGAGTCGGACCCGGAGTCCATGAATTCCAAGATCGCAGAATGTGGAGCGAGGGATGTGGCGTGTGCCCGGTGAAGAATAGAGGGGAGGGTCACTTGGAGGGTGTGCACGTGGTAAAGTAAGATAAGTAAGTACAGACTATGGGAGGGTATTGATCGTGAGCACCGGGAAAGAACAGTTGTGGGAACGGGGCCGCGTCGAATGGCAGCCCATAGACAAAAGAAGAGTGGTAAATGTGATAAGTAGACAGTTTACCAGGTAAGTAGATAAGTAAGTACAGAGTACGGGATAGTATTTAAGGTGGTACCTACCGGGAAAGAGTAGTTATGGGAACTGGGCCGTCTCAAAAGGCAGCTCATTGACAATAGCGGGGATCTCATGATATAAGTACAACCAAAGTACGATAAAAACGTTACACACTACTCCGTCACGTCTCACCTCCGCGGACGCGCGCGCATCTCTCGCTCTCGCTCTGGCTCTCGCTCACGCTCTGAACCTCCCCTCACCTCTCTCTCTCTCTCTCTCTCTCTCTCTCTGAACCTTCCCCTCGCCTCTCTCTGAACCTCCCCCTCACCTCTCTCTGAACCTCCCCCTCACCTCTCTCTGAACCTCCCCCTCACCTCTCTCTGAACCTCCCCCTCACCTCTCTCTGAACCTCCCCTCACCTCTCTCTGAACCTTCCCCTCACCTATCTCTGAACCTCCCCCTCACCTCTCTCTGAACCTCCCCTCACCTATCTCTGAACCTCCCCTCTCACCTCTCTCTGAACCTCCCCCTCACCTCTCTCTGAACCTTCCCCTCACCTCTCTCTGAACCTCCCCTCACCTCTCTCTGAACTTCCCCCTCACCTCTCTCTGAACCTCCCCTACCTCTCTCTCTCTGAACCTTCCCCTCACCTATCTCTGAACCTCCCCCTCGCCTCTCTCTCTGAACCTCCCCCTCACCTCTCTCTGAACCTCCCCTTCAACTCTCTCTGAACCTCCCCCTCGCCTCTCTCTGAACCTCCCCCTCACCTCTCTCTGAACCTCCCCTCACCTATCTCTGAACCTCCCCCTCGCCTCTCTCTGAACCTCCCCCTCGCCTCTCTCTGAACCTCCCCCTCACCTCTCTCTGAACCTCCCCTACCTCTCTCTCTGAACCTTCCCCTCACCTCTCTCTGAACCTTCCCCTCACCTCTCTCTGAACCTTCCCTACCTCTCTCTCTGAACCTTCCCCTCACCTATATCTGAACCTCCCCTCACCTCTCTCTGAACCTCCCCCTCACCTCTCTCTGAACCTCCCTCTCACCTCTCTCTGAACCTTCTTCTCCGCCTTTGCCTCCAGCTTTGCCAGCTTTTTCGCTCCGACCTTGCCTTCGGGAAGTTCCAGCGGTTCCTGAGCCTCGTTTCCGGAGCCCTCGGAGTCGTCACCCGCTGACGGTAGATATTGTAATTGAGTTAAGCATGCCAAAGAGATGGACAAAAGATTGGGAGAAAATTATCGGGAGACACGTTTGCTGGAAAACGGGATCCAAAGGTTGTACAAAATGGTCCCATACTGTTTCCAGTGTAGCCCATTAAGTCAGAAAATACATATTTACACATAGAGTATCATTTTATCCATTTTTGTAGCATACAATTGGATGTATGGTCCTTGAAAGCTCTGCATACAAACCTGGTATCACTTTCACCGAGTGTTCAAGCCAGTTGGAGACACTTTCGTGAGTATTGCTTTCTCATCCATCACATCCGATTCAACTAGCCAGTCAGCCAGCATTTGTTAGCCACTCTATCGACGCAGACCAGGCTCACCTGCCATCCTCATCCGGGCCCGGTTGCGAGCGGTCGCCGCCCGACGCGCCGGCTGCACCACGACACCAGCGCCTCTGGCGGCCGTGTCGCGAACTCGCGCTCCATTGGCAGGGGGTTCTGCTGGGCACGCGGTGCGGGAAAGTGAGATACCATCCGGCCATAAATGCCGTGGAGCCTCAACGCCCCAGGGCCAAATAATCGGCCACTGCTCTTGGAGATTGATCACAAACCAAGTATGAAAGTTGAAAAGAAACCCCACACAAACATGTCTTTTTATCATCAAGACAGGCAACCAATGACATAAAAAGAAACAAACCACAAAATGTACTTTCACAATCCTATAAAACTATTCCTATTTCACTGTCAAAGGTTTGCTTAGTGTTTCAGCTTCAGTATTTCCGTTTCAGTGTTCATGTAGTCTCTTTCATTGTTATGAGTATTTCATAAGTGTTTCAGTGCACACAATAGGCATTTGGTTTAATAAATTGCATTGCATCCTTCTAGCATGTCAATGATGACATTTTCAGAGAGTATATTTAGTTGATAGCCAACTGTGAGCATGCAACATTTCTGAATTCAGTGTGAGGTAGTGAAGTGGGATCAGAGTGTCAAATGTAAACACCTCAGGAGCACATGCCAACCAGCTATTTTTGTCAGTTAAATGTGTTAAAAATAGTGCCAGTGTAAAGCAGTAGAGGTAGTCTGTCCATCCTTTGAGGCCCTTTAGCATTTATTATAAGCAGACTTATATCCAGCTACATCACTTCCTGGGCAAGTTTGATGCCTTATTTGGGTATGATGCAAATATGCATTACTTCTAAGAAAGTCACTTATCTAATGGTAGATGCTGACCATCCCTTTAATCTCCCATGTAGGCACATGGAGAGATGTGTGGAAAACCAGGATTAGTATAATTAGTTGGTATAGCTAATCCAGTACATTTACCATGGAAAGTTGATATATGTTGTCACCATCCCTATAGCTTTTCATCTTTGTTACTAATCAATAAGTCACTAGCAATGCATGATTCTTCACTTTTCACAATTCACATGAAAAACTTTTGATATAAATATTGTAGTTTTTTTCTTCTGGATATATACTAGATACATTGATGCAAAATTTATGTCCAGCACAAAACATACTCAAGATGATATTTTACAGGCATAGGGTCTACTCTCATCCCAGACTTTCACCACACAGTTTCAACTTTGAGTTTCAATTACTCATGGTCAAAGACATGAGTTTTGTTCTGGTCTCATAGATTATTATATCAATCATGAGCTGATTCAGCACATTTCTATCATCAAATCATGATAAATTAAAGGAAAAAGTTGAAATTGTCTATTTTCCAGCAAGTCCAGATCCAAGTACAGGTGGTCTACCTGGCCTGCCATGCACAATTGTGCAGCATTAATGATCATGACTGGGATCATCGGACATATCAACTGAAAAAAAATATGTCCACCAGACCCAATCCTTGCTAATAATGACTAGCATTAAGTAGACAGAGCAAGATCATAGTTGCCTGCCAAACAGAGGATACCTAGTCCTTCACAGACATTTTCTTTCTAAGCAAGAACAGTGCATTTCATTAGAGCTAAGTAATAGCAATATGCACAGCCTACTCCAACTCCATTCCATTCTAACTATGTGCCTTGAAAATCACAGCAAAAATCTCCTGATTATAGTATGTTGTTCATGTTTGGAACCAACAACCACATGACCCAGGGGGTCATGCAGGTTTGAGGCATCAAAAGAAAGTTGTGCCAGCTGATGTTTGGTCCTCCGATTCCGGAGATACCGAATAGCAGAGTTAACAGGAACCTCAATGTATAAGTGCATTGCCGCCTCATCCAATTGCAACAGCATCTGCTGAAGGTTTGATTAATTCTACTGACAGGAAATTAACAGGAACCTCAATGTATAAGAACATTGCAGACTCATCTAATTGCAATAGTATCTAATTGCATCAGCTGTGCCTGTTTGGTCGCATGTTGTTAATAGGAGCCTTAATGTATAAGGGCATTGCCGCCACATCTAATTACCGCAAACATGAATTTCTTATTAGACGCTTATGAAAATGTCCAATTGTTTGAAACGTTTTATAATTAAATTCATTACCAATGGTATATAACGCTTATGCAAAATATGTCTGGTTTAGGATACTTGTTTTACTTAGTTGTTAAACCATGCACCCATTGTCCATGTTGAAGTGGCAAACCCTTCAACATGGACGTGCTACCTAGTTATTAAGTTACCTTGACATAAACCTTGCTAGCCTCTGGTCTTGGTGCAGAACAGGCTCAGTGCCCTGTGTGGTTTGCAGTATCCTATTTTTTGTATATCTTATATTTATCTCTGTGTAACTAGCCAAGATATGTACATTTTTATAGGTGCAAAATAAACGGTTATTATGATTACATTACAGCCACATGCTGATGTAAGTAGGTTACAGGAACCAAAGCTGAAAGCAACACAGATAGGCACCCCTGACTAGCTCACCTGTTTCTCGAGATTTAATTAACGCCAAGATAAAGATGCATATCGTTAGAAGTGGCGCGAGAACCAATAAAATACTTAGAAAATCCATTTTGACCTTAATGCACGTCAATGATAACGTTGACGTACTGAGCAGAATTGCAATACACAAACGAGATTGAAATTGTTCAGAGCCGCATGAAGCAGCTGTTTATTTATATTATGTTATGTTGTAATGTTTTTTGTCACAGCAGCGCTATATTCGTGCAACGTTGGTCTTTACGACAAGCCCAGGGCAATAGAACACTCGATAATAAACGTGTGTAAAAACAGCGACAGATTCACATTCACATTCAACGACAGATTCGCGGACCCCTCAGAATCATCTACAACTCTACAGAAAGATAGACAAGAGCATGTAAATCAACATGGAGAAATCTATTTTACCCTACATATGATAGTTTGGCGTCTAAACTAAAAATAGAATTCGCCAGCGACATATTCGAGTTTTGGCGGACCCCTTCGATTTTCATGAAAATCAGTGTCCAGATGGAATTTTAAGCACTAATGAACGTGGTGAAATCCGTTCCACCCTACATATGACAGTTTAGCGTCTAGACGCCAAATAGAGTTCTTGGGTTTTGGCGGACCCCTTCGAATTCCATTAAAATCAATGTCCAGATAGAGCTTCAGGCGTAGATTAACATGGTTAAATCCGTTTCACCCTACATATGATAGTTTGGTATCTAGACGCCAATAGAGTCCACCAGCGACAGATTCGAATTTTGGCGGACCCCTGCGAATTCCATGAAAATCAATTTCCAGATAGAGTATCAGGCGTAGAATAACATCGTGCAATCCGTATCACCCTACATGTGATAGTTTGGCATCCAGACGCCAATAGAGTCCGCCAGCGACAGATTCGAATTTTGGCGGACCCCTGCGAATTTCATGAAAATAAATGTCCAGATAGAGTATCAGGCGTATAATAACATCGTGAAATCTGCATCACCCTACATTTGATAGTTTGGCATCTCTACGCCAATAGAGTCCGCCAGCGACAGATTCGAATTTGGGCGGACCCCTTTGAATTCCATGAAAATCAATGTCCAGATAGAATATCAGGCGTAGAATAACATCGTGAAATCCGTTTCACCCTACATATGATAGTTTGGCATCTAGACGCCAATAGAGTCCACCAGCGACATATTCGAATTTTGAAGGACTCCTTCGAATTTCATGAAAATCGGTGTCCAGATGGAGTTTCAGCCGTAGATTAACATGTTTAAAACTTGTTCACCCTACATATGATAATTTGGCATCTAGATATAAAATTACCAAAACGCCAACAGAGTCCGCCAGCGACATATTGGAATTCGGCGGACCCTTCTAATACTCCTCCTCCTTCGAATTCCATGAAAACCGGTGTCCAGATAGAGCTTCAGGCGTAGATTAACATGGTTAAATATGTTTCACCCTACATATGATAGTTTGGCATCTAAACGCCAATAGAGTCCGCCAGCGACAGATTCGAATTTTGGCGGACCCCTTTGAATTCCATGAAAATATATGTCCAGATAGAATATCAAGCGTAGAATAACTTCGTGAAATCTGTTTCACCCTACATATGATAGTTTGGCATCTAGACGCCAATAGAGTTCGCCAGCGACAGATTCTAATTTTGTCGGACCCTGCGAATTTCATGAAAATCAATGTCCAGATAGAGTATCAGGCGTAGAATAACATCGTGAAATCTGCATCACCCTACATATGATAGTTTGGCATCTAGACGCCAATAGAGTACGCCAGCGACAGATTCGAATTGTGTCGAACCCCTTCGAATTCCATGAAAATCGATGTCCAGATAGAGCATCAGGCTTAAATTAACATGGTGAAATCTGTATCGCCCTACATCTTATAGTTTGGCACCTAAACGCCAATAGAGCCCGCCAGCGACAAATTCGAATTTTGAAGGACTCCTTCGAATTCCATGAAAACCGGTGTCCAGATAGAGCTTCAGGCGTAGATTAACATGGTTAAATCTGTTTCACCCTACATATGATAGTTTGGCATCTAAACGCCAATAGAGTCCCCAGCGACAGATTAGAATTTTGGCGGACCCCTTTGAATTCCATGAAAATCAATGTCCAGATAAAATATCAGGCGTAGAATAACATCGTGAAATCCGTTTCACCCTGCATATGATAGTGTAGCGGGGTACATCTTCTCAGCATGTTCCAATGCACCGGGCCTGACTCCTCTGACAAAACATTCCGAGCCGGCCGGCGGCAGACGCCCCCTCTCCTCGCATCCAACCCAGACATGCAAAAACTCGGGTCCGAAGCCCGAGACTGCAAGTCTAGTAACTACAGTCATCACAGCCATAGCCAGAACAGCTGAGTAAGCGAGACGACGGCGGGGAGCAACGCCAGCCGGGTGTACGCCCCTCAGGTACACCCATTACGGTACCAGTCCCATTTGCGTACCGGCCCCAGTACCGTCCCTACCGGCGCTGCCACATCACCCCGCCCCTCCCCTCTATGTCCTATGAGTCAGCGCAGCCAGGGCGGCCGCCTAAAGGCAGAGGGACAGCTGTGTAGAGCTGTAGCACGCCAACAAAGAGACGGGTTTGAAGTAAGGGAAGAATCGTTGTTGAGAAGAAATGCGGATGATAAACCGACACTATTGATGCGAAGTGATAGAAAATCGCAGTCAATTATTACGGAACAAATGACGTGTACGATATACGCGGAGTAAGACGTAAAATCAGAAGTATTGTCTAAAAAGAAGAATTGATATTATCATAAGGGCGAAGAGCTAATTGCAAGTAAGGATAAAATTAGAAATACGATCAACGCCGGCATATATATATATATATATATATATATATATATATATATATATATATATATATATATATATATATATATATATATATATATATATATATATACATATTTAACGATTGTTAATGCAGCACTACAAATTACTGAACTTGAACGTAGCTCCAAGCAATGATACAAAATTAAGCATGTCAAGAGTTTCGTTAAACTGAAGAAGGCGAACATTTCATGCTGGAAAAATAAAGGGATGAAAAGAAAGTCATCTAAAAACGATACTACGACGTAATAATTGGAATGCAATGACTGAAAGGACTATCTGATTGATTATTGAAGAATACCATTTTTTTCAGTAAGATGCATTATCAAGAAACCAAAATTATCTGGTTATATAAAGATGCCGTAGTCCTCTTATCAAACTTATATAAAGATATTTGCACCAGACACCAGACACATGGCAGTAGCAAAGCAAAGGGCGTGGCCATAGGTAGCAAGCAAACAAGAAAGTGGAAGAAATATGCACTACTTGAAGCAATTATATTATGAACAAAACTAAGTAAGAAAGGTCATTAAGAAGTTTGAAGAAGTTCTATACACTAGAAATGCAAAATTGTCGACGGCAAGAATCGGCCAATCAGAAGACGGGGGTGTGCCACACCCAGAGCAAGACACCGCCGGGTCGGAGTATAAAAAGAGACAACGTCGCACAGAGAGGGCGGAAGGGGAGCGGACAGGAACGGACGCACGGGCCGGAGCAGTCGACTTCGGGACCTCAGCACGCGCGCTGCCCGCGGCGCGGCGGCGGCAGCCGTCCGCCGTGGCAGCGTTGACAGCGGAGACAAGACAGCAGACAGCAGAGGTGACAGCCGAAGAGAGGAAGACGGCAAGAACTGAGCCGACGGCAGCAGATCACAGTAAGTCACGAAGCTGCTCATCCTCTCCGATCCTACCCGAAATTCTGCCCAGGTCCGGTGACTACAAAATTTAAACAATAAGGGACTAAGTGGGATATTTTACGTAATTTGGGTCATCTGTCCAGACTCGCTACTTTTGACCTAGGAAGGCAGGAAAAATGTATGTGTAGCCGATGCTGTACTAGAGGTGTGATGCCAGGCGACCGTAGTACTTCGAAATCCAGCACGCTGCGTTGCAGGAGGTCATGGCGTAAGCCCTAGCGCATTGGCGCATGTAAATACGAGCGGTTTTAGTTAGTATTTTAAACTAGAGATTGAGCGAGTCAATTATTCGGTTATGTGCTGGTTTTGGTGATATTAGGCGGAGATTCACAGGAATCATTGGTTGAACATGTAAATTGATTGGGACGTACCAAAAACGATGATTTACTGCGCTACCGCTTGTTTAGTTGCTGAGTTAAAATAAACATTGCAAATTTGTGTAACATTTTACGTGGGAAAGGAGACATGATGGAGTCGAGAGGGTCGTTGAAGGAAGGAAATGTACACAGCGATGCGGTTCCCCGACAGCATGAGGTAAGGCAGGAATTAAGCCAGTATAGCCGCAGATAAGTAGGATATGTTTCGATTGTTGTTTGAATGGTTCGATCAATTCGTTCTCGTCTAGCTCGCAATACTTAGCCAGAAGCCAGAGTTTAATGATTAAGTACGTTTCCGCTTCAGTAAATTTAACGTTATGTATCAGAGTTGTGGACGATTTCGAATCACGGAATGGTAACTTTCGCTGAACGGTTAAAACGCCAGGTAACCCAACTACCAGACAAAGTATTAGTGAGGTTGGGTAGAGACTCGTCATTCTAGCTTGGCAGGTAATACACCTTCAGCCAACAGCTCGCGATTTACGACATTACAGCCGACGCCTTCCCTTTGTTAACGTCATGGTACAACTGTAATGTTAGATGTCCTGTATATTGACAGTCCAAGTGGTAACTTAAGCCTTATTATTAGCCAACTATAAACAGCGTTAAATTATTTGAATCATTCTGACGATGGTGCACTGCCGATTATATTGAAGTTTAAAAGTGATATTTAGGAGATTACTAGCTGATGCTTATTGAAATGGGTCATTTGTGATATATGCACGTTTTCTCTGGTTGCGATTCTTTTGGACAACGTTTCCCATGTAGGAAATTACCTAAGGGTCATATAATTTACGTCCCCGATAGAGAACTGGTAAAGCGGTTAGTACTCAGTCATAGTTGGAGAAACGTCGCTGATATTTATTTCGTAATAGGATAGCTAGAAGGACATGGACAGGACAGGGAGGTGTGATCCCTGCAACAATGGGTCAGGACAGGTCAGGAAGGTGTGATCCCTGCAACAATGGGTCAGGACAGGCCAGGGAGGTGTGATCCCTGCAACAATGGGTCAGGACAGTGCTGGGAGGTTTGATCCCTGCAACAATGGGTCAGGACAGTGCTGGGAAGTTTGATCCCTGCAACAATGGGTCAGAACAGTGCTGGGAGGTGTGATCCCTGCAACAATGGGTCAGGACAGTGCTGGGAGGTTTGATCCCTGCAACAGTGAGACTGGACAGGCCAGGGAGGTGTGATCCCTGCAACAATGGGTCAGGACAGGCCAGGAAGTTGTGATCCCTGCAACAGTGGGATAGGACAGGACAGGACAGAGATTAAATCGTATCGAAGCTTGGAGGAGAGGCATGACGGCTTGTGTGCCCGATCCTTGTATCGAAAATCTATCAGCGTGGCGAAACATGTGAATGAAAGTGCTCGTGGAAAATTATGCCCAGACCGAGTGATATCGGCTGGCCGCATATCACAGGGAGGTTACAATTAGTAAGTCCGAGACTGCGGGTGCCAAATGCCAGAGGATGATAGGTTGGCGCAGAAAAAGGAGGGCGAGGGAGGAAGGATAAGAGGGAGGAGGAGGCCGGACGTGCCTCAGAAGTCACTCTAGGTTAAACGGGAAGATCTCCTCTAGAGATTCCCGGGCGCCCGCAGTCGGTATATAGGCAAGGACATCCGCGTAGCTCGCCGTCGATGCCGGTCGATGTTAACTTAGAAAGTTGGTCCGGCGGAGCCAGGTCGTCGTGGCCCGGATGGAGGTCAGAGGTCCGGCGGAGCCCAAGGTAGGCCCGGATAGAGGACCCAGGTCCGGCGGAGCCCAGGTCGGAGGCCCGGACAGTAGGTATAGGAGCCTCTCCCGGACAGAGAGGATAAGACGAGCAGTAAAGCGTAGTCGGTGTTTCATATAAGTCCTATGGATAAACTAGCTCCCTTCTAAAGTAGGAACCGGACGGATTACATTAAATACATATATTCTGGGCGGCCCACGCAGCAATGCTGTCGTTCAGCGGAGCGCTACTAGGATTTCGTATTGATGAGGACATTTATCCTACCTTGGAGTCACTCATCCAGCTGGCATCCGACACTACTGGGAGGGAATTTTGGATGTGCACAAATCACTATGGGGCGTATGAAAGCGGAATGTCTGTAACTGAGAGAGTGGCAGTGAGGATGACGAAGGATAATTCTTAGGTTAAGACCCAGTAGGAGTGGTGCAAACTCAGTCAGGACAGCCGGACGGATCATTACTCGAAGGTAAGTAAAACGTAGCAAGCTGGCATACGACAAGTGGGCGATTAGGTTTTGGAGTTAAGCAGGTGTTAAATGGGGAGGGATAACTGGACGGATGACCTAACTTACGAATCGACTGAATATTTTAAAGCAAGATCTGAATCACGAAGGTTAGCAATGGTCACCAGGGCTTCACACCCGACGCTAATCCTACACCTTCCCGTTGTATCGTCCTCACCCTCATGGGCGAGACCCTGTCTCCCGTCCTCGAGCAGTGAAATGGCATGTCGGTGAACCAGCCTATACGATGGAC
>JAXIVJ010013712.1:0-36424 GCA_036785665.1 Chirona hameri
CGATCATAGGCGGTCTCAGGGTCGAGATGCCTCAGTACACTCAAGTGGGGAGAGAATCAGGTTTTTCGAATATTGTGGTTTTATTTGAAGTCGTAGAATAGTGAAAAGTGATAGAGAGCTGCCTATTTGTACGCTTATTTTGTCAGCAATACCTATTGTTGTTATGAAACGCTGCTAGGTTTTACCCATCTACAGTAGTACCTACCATTACTTTTGCAGTGACCTGTACCACATGTTGCTGGTACATGTTTCCGTGATTGCATCGCAATGATGCGACAAATTGCCAGCTTCTTCACATATCAGCGTTTATATCCTTAAATACGATCAAAAAGTGGATGTCACTTGCCTCTGTTGATCTTTGTTAACCATTTAAAATAAGGGGATGAAATCACTACGTTCTTGATGAAAGCATAGTGAAAGCATAGAGTAACATAGTGTAGTTATTGATGAAAGCAATGCACTATGATTACATCAATGCGTATGATGTTTTTTTCTCACATTCACCAACTAAGTTTGATTTATGTTGTATTTCAGCCAAGAAGCTGGAGGAGCTCATCCGGGAGGCGGTGGACCGTCTGGACGAGGCCGGTCTCGACGTCCGCGTGGTCATATGCGATCAAGGAGCGACCAACAGATCATCGGCTTCCAATTTAGGCATCTCAGCCGAAACTCCATTCTTCGTTCATAGAACTAGAAAAATGTATTTAATGTACGATCCGCCCCACCTCCTCAAAAGCCTGCGAAACAATTTGAAAGTGTATAACTTCAATGTGCGAGAACGTGTAGTGAAATGGCAGTACGTGGAGGATTTGTTCAAATTTGACATGTCTGAGACAATTAAACTAGCACCACGGCTAACAGAAACACACATCGTGCTTCCGTGTTTTCCAAAATGAAAGTTAAATTAGCTAGCCAAATATTAAACCATTCTGTAGCGAGTGGGATCAACTTACTGACGAGCTTAGGTAAACTTCCGGAAGAGGCAGGTCACACAGCTAAGTTCAACGACGACATACATGATCTATTTGATTGTTTCAATGCTACAATACACAGACTCTGCTCCACTGAGGAGACGGATGATGAGCAGCTCGTCTCATGAGGCAATTCTTAAGCAAAGCCTTGCTATCATGACTGATCTAAAAATAATTTGTGGCCCAGATACCCGTATTCACTGTGTGGCTGGTTGGCAGATTTCAATCTGAGCATTACTTAGCCTGTGTAAAGATTTACAGCATGACGGAAGCAAGTTTCTCATGACCCATAAGCTAAATCAAGATAGACTGGAAAATTGTTTTGCAACGTTAAGGAGAGGACTTGGTAATGCCGACAACCCATCGTGCCAAAAATTTCGGTTTTCTTTCCGACACGCTTTCGTAAGCGACCTTCTTCAGCCCGCCGGGTCTAATTGTGAAATAGATCCTGACGATTTGTTCGGAGACGTTTGTAGTCTGGTTCGCTCTGAAGGAGCAACAGTGAGGCCTGGTAAAACACCAACTATTAATGCAAGCGTAGTCGACCACTCCTGGGCGATGGACTTGGCAGTAGCAAACGGATTCAAGTATATTTCTGGGTACTTTGCGAGGCGAATGTTGTGCATAAGTAAATGTGATACCCTAGAAAGTCTGGTGACCACTTGAAAGGTCAACATAGAAAATGAAACAAACACATTTTTGGTATTAAAAGCATTTAAGACTAGCAAGGTGCTAGGACTCATTGCACCAAGTGATGCGTATTACCGGGTTATTTCGGATTTAGAAACCGTATTTTCGAACAGCATCGCTTCACTTTTACACAAACCACAAGTTTGTTCACAGCTTGAGACCATCTGCAAATGTTTTCAACAGAACACACCTTTTCATGAACATGACCGATGCTGTGGCTGTTTCAACACATGGTCATACTTCACCAGGCTTTTCATGACAGTCCGAATAAGGTGGGAGGTACGTGAACAAAACAGTAACAGGAGCAGCCAAACGAGAAATAAAAGAGGTGCAAAGCAAAACGCGAAACTGCGGAACCTTAGCCAGTGACAAGTTTATGTTTCAGTCTGTCTTCAGTGAAGAATGACGATGTTAGTTGAATTACCTTAGTACAGGTTGTACATTGAACAATGGGTATACTGTGCAGCATGTAGTCCTGTTATGAACGCTATGTATATTGACCTGTTTATACTATGAAGGTGGGAGACAGGTCAAGATACCCCGTTGACCATCAGCCGGCCAGCGGGATGACGGATATGATGTATGTTGTATATGATATAGATGTTACATATATGTTGTACCTATGTCGTGGAAAAGTGCGGACATTTGTTTGTACACATGTGGGCATAGTTTTGAGAGTCCAGGACATTGTCAAGTTACCATGGCGCCCTGTGCCATGATTGACATTGTGTGTTTAATATAGTGTCTTCACTGTTGCACACGTATGTGTATATGGCTGGAAGGATTATCTGAACGTAGCTTTTACTGACCCTAATTTTCTCGCCAAAACTCGGTGGAATGGAATCTCCCCACTTGTATTACCGCGGCGCGGATCAGATCAAGCTTTCTCTTAGCGCTGATCATGTGAACAGGCCTGTCTTGAAGTGTGTATTTTTCACGTTGGGTGGTCCAACTTGTTTTAAAGCTTCAAGTGATGTTATATGAGGACAACCCTCGGATACCAACCTGAGTCACATACTCAAGGGCGTAGGAACCTATTTCAAGTTGGTGTGGCAAAGGCAAGGGCAATGGTGCACAGGCGCGCAACCAGGAATTTTCAAAGGGGGTCTCGGGGCGAAAAGAGGAGAGGTCCCGTGCCAATTTTTTCTTTCTTTTCGGAAAAGAGTACGTAAAACATGCACTTTGTCTCTAAAGGGGAGTCCCGGATCCCCCCTCTGGTTGCGCCTTTGATGGTGCAATAGTCTAGTAGCTGAAGAAGCAAAATCACATGTATGTAAACAAATGACAACACCCATATCCGTCGATTTTTAGGATACCTACACGTCAGATGTATAACAGTGACATAATCTGTACACCACGAAGGTGGCCAATTCACAAATGGCCTATTCCCAAATTCCCAGATGTGGAAAAGCAAACAGTCTGCACAGCAGCCTTGAAGGGAGATAACACCTTTTTCCACAAAGATGGAGTTAGCACCTGAAATCGATAGACGAGGCCAAAATATGATGTAAATTCATCACATTTTGCATATAAACATTCCTACCGAAAGATATTGGCTGTGTCATACCGATAAGCGATCCACGCTTATATCGGTCGGTACTCAGCAAGTACTCGATAACGAATTCAGTAAATTAGCCTCCCTACGCATTGTTATTTATCATGAAGGTATGCAATATGTTTCCTGCACTCTTATCTTTTGCAAATATGTGCCAACATTTTATGAACAATCGAGAATCATTTGAACAAAGTGCATTGCAATCGGCAGTTTAGCTTGGCACCGGACGGCGACCTATTTAGTGTCGGCGATTTGTTTGTAAGTAAGTGCCCATTCAACAACGTTTAACAGACTGATGCAAAAACGTTGCGCAAAAATGTTGCGCTTTCCAATAGTGGAGGGAAAATACCGATAATTCATTTTCCCAAACATCCAACTTTTAATTAGGGAATAGTTGTATTTAATTATTAAATTTAGATCACATCATTTTAATACCACAACGGTAGCCAAAGAAATTATTGCTAACAAAATACAAAGGTGATTATCTCCGGGCTTTAACCCGACAGAGCAGTATTTGAATCCATTACATATATTCCGACAGCAGCATTTTAATCCATTGCAGCAATTTAATCCATATTTCGGCGAAAATAGTTGATGGATGTTGATTAAAGGGAGATAATCACCTTTTTATTTTGTTAACAACAATTTCTTTGGCTATCGTTATGGTATTCAAATGATGCGATATACATTTAAGAATTAAATAAAATTATTCCCTAATTCAAAGTTGAAAGTTTGGGAAAATTAATTAATGATCGGTATTTTCCCTCCACTATTGGAAAGCGCAACATCTGGCGCTTTTGCATCAATCTGTTCAACGTTGTTGAATGGGCACTTATAAACAAATCGCCGACACTAAATAGGTCGCCGTTACCGCCACTGCTAAACTGACGATTTAAATGCACTTTTTCAAATGATTGTTGATTTTTCATAACAGTTTGGTACATATTCGCAAAAGATAGAGTGCAGACTGCAGGAAACATATTGCAGATCTTCATGATAAATAACAATGCGTAGGGAGGCTAATTTACTGAATTCGTTACCGAGTACTTGCTGGTTATAAGCGTGGAACGCTTATCAACCATGACTTGAAATATATATATCGGTAGGAATTGTTATATGCAAAATATAATCAATTTACAATATATTTTGGTTTCGTCTATCGATTTCAGGTGCTAACTCCATTTTTGTGGAAAAAGGTGATTATCTCCCTTTAAACTTCGCAAAAGCATAGATAATCGATTGCTCTAACAATTGTAGGCGTGTCCGGCGTGTTTGGAAATAGCAACCAAGTTAGGGAGGAGGCTACTTAGGGTACTTAGGGAGACATAAGTCAGTCAAACATATAGATTGCTTTGATTTTTTTTGGGCATCGTCCATACTTGGTTCTCCAATATATCTTCCGGTTTTCAAATATATTTGCAAATTTTTATTTTGTGATGAAAATAAATATTTTTTGGGAAACAATTTTCATAAAAAACAAACTTTTCAAACATATTCAAAAACCGGAAGATATATTGGAGAACCAAGTATGGACGATGCCCGAAAACAAATTCAAAGCAATATCTATATTTTTGACTTTTTTGACTGACTGATCTCCCTAAGTACTATCCTCCTCCTTCACTTGGTTGCTATTTCCGAACACGCCAATTGTAGGCACCCATTTCTGCGGCCTATCAGTTGATTATGATATTGCCGTTAAAATCCACCAGTGTGTCAATCGACCTCGTTTTCACCTCACTTTTTACGAGGCTACTAAATTACGAACGGTATGTAACACAACGTATTTTCACGATATTCCTCTGCCAAGGTAACCAAGTATTTATGCATGTATGTTCACGGTATTTCATGTTTTTTAAAGTCTGCCGTCTTCTTTAAAATGGCATGTATGTATATTAAATTAACATCAGTTTAAATAATGGTGTTGATTCACACACAATGGTCACCCGACATTCGAATTCATAACTACGGGAGGTGAAAACCCGGCAAAAACTACAAATTTTAGTGGTATGTGATCCAACACAGCTGTCATGTTATCAACCGATATTAAACACAACTAATGGGAATTGATAGAGATTGAATTGGAGATTGATATATGTTGATGACTTTTGAAAATTCAAAAATCATAGGCGTGTGCAGGTCACTCAATATGGGGGTGAAGTAAATGCGGAATACAACTTTTTTTATATAAATGAAATGGTATGTTATTGTGACATTAGACAAAACAGTTATAAATCATATTTGTTTGCCATAGGCGGTACCAGGTTAGTGAAAAAGGAGGGCAAATAGGACAAAATATTAACCGCAGGCATGTTGCTACTCAGCACTATAAATAAGTTACTGATCGTAGATAGTTCATTTTTGCATATTGTATTAATTATAGGCGCATCCAGGATCCAAACTGGGAAGGCGCAAGACCTTTTGATAAGTATAGTATCCGCTATTATGATACTAACTAGTCAACAGTGACTATTTCACTTACAACTTCAATTCACATTGATTACCCCCTTTTTACCCTACCTGGACTCGCCTATTATCTCATAATCGTTGGTAGAGTACCCTGTGGTGCGTGTTTTTTCCAAAAACTGCAGTATGTTTTGTCATTGTAGGCTCATGCATTTTTTTTTTGGCCCCACTTAGTTTCCTTGCAATAATATGACCCCTTTCTTCCATTCCTGAGCGCGCCTCTGCAAAAAAAAAATGATTGTATTCCTCTCCTGGCCTCATGTGTACATATATCATTATAAGTTAACCGTCTATTGCGCCGTAATCGCTGGCATATCGTGATCACCATGCCAGTCACCCTCCTTTGCATGTGCCTGAACACGCTCCTGCAACTCTATATGTAATAAATGGCTCCCTATTAATGGACCACCAAAACGGACATAACACCAAAAATGTCACTCGCCACCAAAATGGACAAAACGCCGCCAAAGTGGACACCCCATAGCCAAATAGATTAATGCCACCAATTTGGACAATTCCACCACCAAATTAGACGCTTCCACCACCAGCACATCCTGCAGCCGTAACGTCCACTTGAGTATCCAGATGGAAGAAGAAATGTCCAAAAAGGACACTCACAGCCTGATTGGCTAATTTACCACCAAATCACCTAGACCGAAGACCAAAATCTAGTAGGGAAGGTATACATAAAACCAGAAATTAGTATATTTGACCTCGTCAGCTAAACAAGATTTTATTATAAATCAAACTGTCATGCCAGATAGCGTCGTGACAACTGACAAGTACGGGTCCCGCCGCCATTGAAATGGGAGGGTCTAAAAACACCAGATAAGCCGACGATGTAATTCTCCGCAACTATGGGACCGATCTACTTGATTTCTTCGTCAATCAATTCCGACTGGTCAGAATGGGTGCCGTTAGAGTTTTATCCACTTTGGTCCAGTCTAAGTGGACCAAATTGGACCCGAATTGCCTCGTACCAATTTGCCGACGGCGTCATGCTCAGAACCTATGGCCGGACCGATTTGGGCGGGGTCTTCATCATTCGATCCGGCGTGGTCCAAAACGGTGCCGCTTTGAGTTTTATCCACTTTGGTCGGTAGGAATAGTGGACTAAGTGGACCAAATTAGACCAAAACTGCCAAATATCGTTGCGCACGACGTCATGCTCCTAACCTATGAAACCGATGTTGGCGGGGCCTTCACCATTCGATCTGGCGCGGTCCAAAACGGTGCCGTTTTGAGTTTTATTCACTTTGGTCCCATCTACGTGGACCAAATTGGACCAAACCCGCCAAAAATCGTTGCCGACGTCATGCTCCGAGCCTATGGAACCGATTTGGGCAGGGACTTCACCATTCGATCCGGCGTGGTCCAAAACGGTGCCGTTTTGATTTTGATCCACTTTAGTAAAATATAAGTGGACCAAATTTGACCAAAACCACCAAAAATCGTTGACGACGACGTCATGCTCCGAACCTATGTGACCGATTTGGGCGGGGTCTTCACCATTCGATCCGGCGTGGTCCGGCTTTAGTTTTCATTTGCATTTTGCCCACCCCAGCCTAAAAATCCTGGCGACGCCTATTAGGCTAGGTCGATCAGCAGACCGATTTCTCCATTATCCCCGTAACTTAAAATCCTGGCTCGATGCCAATGATCGCTGATAACGGCGAACAGAGAGTATGGGATGCTTCAATTACGTATATTCTGGCATGTCTTTGACCGGCAAGTTGCTTTTGTTATTCATTTTGGTGATTGTTCAAAGTCTTCCGCCGGCACCCTGATCCTGTTCATCCCGTTTAGTCGGGTTTCTGTATTCCAAGTTCCATCTGGCATCGTTGGTGGTGGATTCGTCTTTTTGGTGGTGGATTGACCTTATTGGAGGTGTCTTGGGCCATTCTGGCGTGTGTATTAAGCTGGTGGGGAGTGTTCATTTTGGTGGTGGAAGTGGCCATTCTGGCTGTTCCATTAATTTTGTCCCGTAATAAATTATGAAAATAATGGAAGGAGAAGCTATCTTTTACATCTTGATAGCTATAAATGCTCCTTACATCGCTCTATTGGCTTCCCTCCAAGCATTGAATACTTCCTGGACCCCCCCCCCCCCTTTCAAGCCTCTGAAACCGCCTCTGCCATGCAATTTTTATGATATTTCATTAACATCAACTAATTTGCATTTGTTGCAATCACCGTAAACCAATGTAACTCCTTCATACTTGAGGCAGTTAGGAAGAAACCGTGAAGATCGCATCTCCGTAGTATCGCCAAATGTCGCCGCCGAACCTTCCCAAAACCGTGCCTTGGAACCGCCTCTGTTCAGGTTAAGAACTCAAAATTTTGACTCCAAATGCGGAATTCAATTCTAGGAAAAGTCCCAAAATTTCATGGGCCTGCTCCCAGCCGTTCTGGAGATATCTGAGAAAAGCATGAGGAGGGGGGGGGGCGGAATCCCCCCCCCCCCCTGTTACAAATAGGGTTAAGGGGGGCACCAGCCCCATTCTGAGCCATTTCTTTCGTCAACGACATAGGGATAGTGTATTCATTTACCAGTTTAAGGGGGCACAGTACCCGGGTGCACCCCTCCCCCCCTGTTCCGCCACCAGTGATCATGATTAGGTAACCATCAGACCATAATGCACGCCGTCAGACCATAAGGGTAAGCAATATCAGACGATGAGAGCTTCAGGAAAAACGATCAAACCATCAGGGTAAACCATCAGACCATCATACCATCAGTAAGGTCCAACATAAACTGAAAATGTCACGATGCTTCTTTCGCGGCACCGCACAAGCTCGTGTACCTATAACAAGGATTCATGGGATTTTTTTAGTAGTGATGATCGTTGAAACTGGGAAATACCTGACTCGGTTAGAAACAACGTAAATAAATGGATTTCCGTCAGAATCCAAGGCTACCATGCCATCTACAAATCACGTCCGTACATATATTTGCTTGGATTTTGGAGATCGAGTGTATATGGGTGACTGGAAAGTTGGTGTGGCACCGCCACACCAGTTCCAAAGTTGGTGTGGCAGCTGCCACCCCTGCAACACCACTTCCGACGCCTATGCACATACTGTGCTAACTCGGGTTTGTTATAATTCAGACTAATATCTGCGCATTTGGCCACTAAATTTCGAGTATGCTGTTTGAAAAGGATGCTGTATGACAACCGAGGAATTAATATGCAGGAATTATTTTAGCGCTTATGTACAAAATGCACGTTCTTTCGTCGTGCAATTTTATTTAGAAAATAATGAAAACTGGAGGAAATAACACATACAAGTTGTGTCCAAAAAAATAGTGTCCACTCGTATCGGGCATCGCGTCTTTTTCTAGCAATTCTGCACCTCTAATCAGCACAACGCTACATTCAAATGCTCATTGTTTGGGAATGACGTTTGGTGACGTCATACCAAGGCGTGAGTAACCATTTCGGCCACCCGTAAACGACGGAAAAGCATTACAAGGTTTTGCACGGAAAATGTATCGGTGTCTTCACTTGCTATGTATTGCACTATGGTTGTACCAAGTACCAACTACATTGATCATATGTCCCACTCTCACCCAAAGCTCGGATAAGACCATTGGCTTTCATGCGATCAGAAGGTTGTCAAAACTGACACACTAAATCACCATGTGTTGGTATTGTCTGCATTCAGATAGCATGCAGTCTGAGGTTAGGACGTGTCTTTAAGATTCAACTTTTACCTACTCTATGTATTGTCTACACCACCAATAGCATGAAAGGGGTGTCACTAACACATGATGATGACAATTGGGGCTTATGGTTGTACCAAGTTCAACTACCAACTGCATTGGCCATATGCCCCAATCTAACCCGAAGCTCGGATAAGAACATTGGCTTGCATGCTATCAGAAGGTATTCAAAACTGACACACTAAAATACCATGCATTGGTATTATCTGCATTCTGATAGCATGAAGTCTGAGGTTAGGACGTGTCCGAAGATTCAACTTTTACCTACTCCATGTGTCGTCTACACCAACAATATCATCAAAGTCCAGGATCTTGATGTATCTTGTCATGACCAGAGTTCGGATGTTTGCCTACATTATCACAGTTTAAAGGAAATAGTTAATCTTCAACATTAGTTTTAAACTGAGATAGCAGTGTTGTAGCCCGCGTTGGGAAACCCCTATCTGCATGTTTTCTTGACTGAAAAGACTCTCCAGCCGAATATATTTATTTTTTGGCGAAGGAATGCGGTGCTGGCGAAAGAATGTTGTACTGGTTCTAGCCCGGACAGAGGCTATACCATCAGCAAATCAGCTTACAGCTAGTGCTAGCAAGCGAACGCCCGCCGCCGGTTGGCACATCTCCAATGCGAGTCTATCCTTACGCGACTACTTTCGAACGCGATTGGCTGAACCATTTTTTACATTCGCGTGACGTCAGGACTCTGACTCAGAATATGCATATAGTTTTGATAAACAATACAAATTTACGGCCTTCTGTCCTGAATCGGCGCAATATAAGGCCATTTTTGACAATATAAAAATAAATTGTATTACAAATATAATCAAATCGTGTTTGGTAAAAAATGTCCAAGGTGAACTATTTCCTTTAACCCTCGCCCGGGTAGGGCAAAATCACTACGTGTTCGGGTATGGGGGTACGACCCCCCCCCCTAGCGTTTCGCCCCTATTTGAGCTAGAGCTTCGCGTCAAAGACGAGCGTGTTGCTTGTGACGAGAGGAAGCCGGTGATACCCAATTTTAAGGTATTTGGTCATTAGGTGACCTCTGAGGTCATGTCAATGACCTAAAAGTCATCAAAATTGTAAATGCGTATAAATTGAATTCCTTCCACTCGGGCTAAGAGCCAGAAGGTCCGGGTAAAGCTTTGCTGTGCAGAGCACCCGTTGCGCCTTCCACTGTTTCTGGCCGATCACGGGTCACCTGTGACCCGGCGGTCCCATCTGGTGCGGCTCGCAGGCGACTTATGGGCCATCCCTCGGACCGATGGCGGATTACCTAAGCCGGCTACAAATCAGCCGCAGGCTATCTGGACGGACAGGCAATCAAATAACTTTTACAGCGGAAACAGCGCTTGATAATACACACGTCTCCAAGCAGGGTGCGGCAGTTACAGGACTCGGATCAGTATAAAATTAAAAAGTATTCAGGACATCTCGTTTAGCCGTAGTTGCAGTGTTTTGTATCACATTCAACAAATGCAGCACCGACAAACATTCCAATTCATTATCATAAAAGAAACCACATAACTGTCAACCTTCAGCTCAAATGAGTTAGTCGGCTTTTCATTTCGCTGAGTTAAAAAAGAAACTAAAACAAACACTTATCAAGTGGGCGATCCCTATTAAAGCTATGTCAAACACAATTAGTGGTGCCAGTTTCATAAAATATTTGTCCAACGTCCGACCGATGTCCAAGACCATGTTCTGCTGTCCGTCCGAAACAGTCCGAAAATCATTGTTTGTCCGAAATTTGTCCGAAAACAAAAAAAGTGTTTGATATGGAAATAAATTACCTGTGGCACACTTTCTTTTTTAATAAAAAAGTATCAAGTGACTTTCGCGACAAACCATCCTTGGGCATTGGATGTCCGAAAATGTCCAAAGAAATATGCTTATGTCCGTCCGAAAACCGAACCAGTCTTCGGACAAATTCGGAATTCCGAAAATGATTGTACCGATTGGCACCACTAAACACAATGCTCAATCCGTGGGGAACCACCCTGTCGTGTTTTCGATAACGTGGGCGATTTTCGAATCAGTGTTCCAATTTTGCAGCTGTCACCAAACGAATTGAGCCATCGTCGTATCCGCCTCTCCAATGCCGGTCATCAAAACTTTACTAGATTTTAACTGCCGAATCCAACTCCAATTATCAAAATAAATTATCGAAGGATTAAATCTGTCACGGAAGGATTAATGGCCATCAAGAACATTGAAGTTCGTAACTTTTTGATACTCAAATAAGTAGGAAAAATGTTCCCTCGCGCTTCAGAAAATGTACCTAAATGAAAATGGCAAACGACAGAACTGATAAAAGCCACATAGCGTTTTTTTATCCGATGAAAGGAGTGATCGGCAGGGGAATTGCAACAACCAATCTGTCTTCACAGACATGTGTTTCATTTTTTACCTTGCTTTCATAGTTCATATAATAACGAAGTGAGAGCAAAACAAAATCGGGCATGCCTCAAATCAACAAGTCACAACAAATGACGATGTACGTACCACTGGCATTAATTACCCACATTTAAAGCGGGAAGCGAGAGCATGGCATTTGGCAAGGGCTTGTTTTCCGTTGTATGCAGGCCTGAGGATCATGACTCGAGGCCGACACCACTTTTTCAAAGCCGTTCAGCGCGTTTGTGTATCCCCCATGCCCGAGGTCAACACACCTACCTACCCGACCTTCGCAGCCGTTATGTCCCAGCCGACCCCTGGTCCCAACGCTCTCAGCCGGTCGTCCCTGACGCTCCCTCCACCCGGCCGCCCCCGGGCCCTGCTGCACTCCGAGCTGCCGGTCAGCGCCGATTTTCAATCATACCATCCGGCCGACCGGCGTTTGAGAAACGACCGCCTGTCGGATGCCTCTTGGATGCCTCTCCGATTCCTCTCGACTGCCGTCGGCGGCCGTCAGTGGATGCAGTCAGTAACACAATTTATCGACGCCGGTCGGACGGCCACCGCTGCCTACGCTCTCAATGTGGGACCGGAGCGGCACGGCCCTCTCGATGTGGGACCGGAGCGGCACGGCCCTCTCAATGTGGGACCGGAGCGGCATGGCCCTCTCGATGTGGTCCGGCACGGCCCTCTCGATGTGGGACCGGAGCGGCACGGCCCTCTCGATGTGGGACCGGAGCGGCACGGCCCTCTGAGTGCGGGACCGGAGCGGCACGGCCCTCTCAATGTGGGACCGGAGCGGCGCGGCCCTCTCAATGTGGGACCGGAGCGGCACGGCCCTCTGAGTGTGGGACCGGAGCGGCACGGCCCTCTGAGTGCGGGACCGGAGCGGCACGGCCCTCTCGATGTGGGACCGGAGCGGCGCTCTCAATGTGGCACCAGAGCGGCGCTCTCAGTGCGGGACCGCAGCGGCACGGCCCTCTCAATGTGGGACCCGAGCGGCCCTCTCAATGTGGGACCGGAGCGGCACGCCCCTCTCAATGTGGCACCGGAGCGGCCCTCTCAATGTGGCACCAGAGCGGCCTTCCCAATGTGGGACCGGAGCGGCCCTCTCAATGTGGCACCAGAGCGGCACGGCCCTCTCAGTGCGGGACCAGAGCGGCACGGCCCTCTCAATGTGGCACCAGAGCGGCGCTCGCCTCTCAGAAGCCGTGCCGTGGCCAGTGGGCAGTGGCCACTGGGCACAGAAAGAGACGAATTGCAGTGGACACAGTGGGAGACCAGCTGCAGCCGAGACACAGCGGGAGACGAACTGCAGATGCACACCGATGGTCGTCAGAGCGCGACTAACAAATTCCGCCCAAATAACTCCACAAAGCACGGCCAGCTGAATAGCAATTCGATAAAACCAGCGGTCGTCTCTGCCTCCGACAATCAGCCGACGCCTGAACGAACCCAGGGCGTAGCCAGCCTGCCAGCCATCTCGTCACAGATCCGACAGCAGACCGAAGACAAGAGACACACCCAGCCCGCTCCGGCGTCAGCGGCTTCATCCACGTCATCAGCGGCGACATCTGCGGCGTCAGCAGGTCGGCCCTCTGTTGACGGCGCGGCGTCAGCGAGCCACCGCGTCAGACAGCCGGGCTCCGCGCTCTGATGACGTCAACGGCGGGGGCGGCGGCGTGGGGGCGGCGCGGGGCGGCGCTGGGGCGGAGGGGGGGGGGAGGAGCGGAGGCGGCGCGGGGGCGGCGCGGGGGCGGCGCGGGGGCGGCGCGGGGGCGGCGCGGGGGCGGCGCGGGGGCGGCGCGGGGGCGGCGCGGGGGCGGCGCGGGGGCGGAGGGGGAGGGTGGCGCGGGGGCGGAGCGGAGGCGGCGCGGGGGCGGAGGCGGCGCGGGGGCGGAGGGGGGAGGGAGGGGGGGGGGGCGGAGCGGAGGCGGGCGGGGTGGGGGAGAGGAGTCAGCACCAGCAGGTTCGCAGCTCCACACTCGGCCCGGCCCGGATAGCGTTATAAATGCCGAGAGCTTGCCGTGATCAACCTGCGCCGTTCCAGTGCACACTGTTGCTATTTGATGTCAGAGCGGTCATAACCTAATAACTTCCAAAGTGCGGGTGCTATATTGACAAAAAGGGCACAATCAAAAGGATTTGAGCTTGCACATCATATCAATATTGCAAAATAAGTGTTTGTCAATGGCGGACCTAGGTTATGAAAAAACGGGAGTCAACAGATCTACCATAAAAGTCGCTGGGATTAGTCCTTTGGTAACCATTTATTGGTTGCATTTTATATGGCATGAAAGTGAAAGTCTCAAAAACTCTCCTAACATACATCCAAAAGTACATTTCCGGAATATTTCACCAGCAATGGCCCAAAAATGACGTCATGACTTGCTTATACTTAGGGAGCCATAAGTCAGTCAAAAATAAAGATATTGCTTTGAAATTTGGTTTGGATACCTCCCATATTTGTTTCTTTAATGTGTATTCCGTTTTTTATAATATCTTCAAAAAAAAATTGAGGAAACTTTCCCGAAACAAAAACAAAAAAACTTTTAGTCAAAATCCCAAAATATCCAACAATCCGAGATAGCTATTTTAAACCAAATGCAACTTCATTTCTTTCGACGTTTTTTTAGTTGCAAGTTTCATCACAACTCCATTTTCTACGGTTTTTCAAACATTTGTCGTTTTCCACCAAAAATTGCATGACATGACGTTATTAAAACGTCATTGTCTCCCAACGTACTATATCAATTGCATTGGATTTTTTTAGAAGACTTATAATTGATGTAGCAAAAGTACTGTAAGTTTTACGTTGATATCTATCATAATTTTCAAGTTATTGAGAAAATCCAGGATGGGTGGGGAGGGGGGGGGGGCAGACATTGCCCCCGCCCCCAGCGGGGCGTGGGTTAAGTATAAGCTGCTCATTGTGTGTATTATTTATTATTTGGATGGCTGGCATGATGGACATTATTGTCAAAAGTTGTGTTAAAATGATCAATAACATGCCAATTATGTATTTTAGTGGTCAAATGAATAATTAAAATAGACAAGCTTTCGACATCACTGTCATCATCAGGTCTGTTGAGACGGGTAAACATCAGGTCTGTTGAGACGGTGTCATCATCATGACCTGATGATAACAGTGATGTCGAAAGCTTGTCTATTTTAATTATTCATTTGACCACTAAAATACATAATTGGCATGTTATTGATCATTTTAACACAACTTTTGACAATTGTGTGTATTAGCGCGGTTTACGTCGTGCACTAAAACCACTGCATGGTATTGGCGCAACGTCTGGCCTATTCAACGGAAATGCCAGGCCTGCATTATTACGCTCGTAAAGAATCACGGCATTATACAAATGTGTTTCCATAAATTTGATAATTAGGCCTAACTCCTGAACCTTAGCCATACCAAATTTAGGGGGAGGGGCACTTTGATATGAGTGCTCCCTTGCAAATTCGAGGGGGCACGGTGCCCCCCCCCCCCCCCCGTTCCGCCGCCTATGGTGGCGGGCGCAGCGGCCGAGTCATGCCCCGCGCGGCTGGTAACGCTTTACCAAATTTGTGATATATATGAAACGGGCAAAAAGTGGCACTAGATATTGTGGATATGCATTAAGGACACATGTATGAAGGTGTTGAATATGCTCTTAACCATAGCATTCTTTAACATTCATTTTCCGAGATTGTCAAACATGACATTATTATTGTTTATGTTAGCAATAAAGGCGCAAAATATATTTTGTTTGTTTCAGAATTTATCCTCACATGAAAGAACATGAAGTCGGCTTTCATTTCATGGCAAAAATATATATTTTGGTGATAAACAACGCACATTAGACAAGCTCCAAAGTCGGCAAACTCATTGGTCCATGGGCCCTGTTCATGAACTTTTCAGAACCCGTGAGTTACGACATCAAAAAACCTATTCGAAAGACGTTTCAGTCAATATGACTGCTGATTCCCGGGCCCATGGACATTTCTCTGTGAGAAAAAGTACATTGTAACTCAAAATTTGATCCAGCCAAAAGGGGGGTTTTGGCCGCTCTGAAACCAAATAGCAACCGTGTGCAGTGTTGTGTTTAAACAGTCCCTTAGGCTTAGAGTCCTCGTTTACCCGTGTTATCGCTTGTCGTGCCGTCTGGCCTGTCCCCAGTCCGACGCGGCGGCTCCTCGCTAACATAGCACCTGCCCGGCACCGGGCCGGCACCGGGCCGGCACCGCTGAGATACGGACGGAGATAGGCAGCGTACCGACTGCCGGAAATCACCAGTACCCGCCGCGCCGGTACCCGCCCCCGCCCCCGCCCCCGCCCGACACCGCTCGGTTCGCCCAACTGCCTGCGGGGTGTCAGTCGCCCACTGCACGACGCGGTTAGTGATCCGTCGATACATTTAGCCCCCGCTGCGGATAGTGTTTCGCTTTGCTGAGCTAAATCTATCGCTCAAAACTGTTAGTACGATTCCATGAGACATACATCGGACGGTATGTGTATATGATAGCCATGCTGTCCGTGCAGAGTTATCATAAACACGGTTTAGCAGGGCTTGGTGGGCATTGCGGATCTTGTAAGCTGCCGAGCAACGCCAGTTGGAAGCAAGTCGGGTCTAGCTAGCATACGCATTTCCGGGAATCAAACTAGTCGTAAGTGCATCACTGATTAGCGAACGATGGTCATTTCTAGAGACTATCTCAGCGTCAACAGGCTGTTTATTGTTACCATATTCCCAGAAGATGCTGTGGCCAACATGAAATGATTTAACGTATCACAAAATAGCGAAGTGGATTAACCGTGTGGAAGACGTTTGTGAGATCATTACCGAGTCACCGACATAGGCTACTGAGGTAAGACATTTACATGCATGGCATACGGCAACATTATTTATCTGCAACATAAACCGGTCATGCCGCTTCAACCTAACACCCCAAGGATGGACTGGCCATTTCTCTGGCAACACAATACCAACAAAACACCCCGCACCCATAAAGGCCATTGACGCCTCCTCAGCTGACGCCGAACTCAGTGCCTTCATCTGCCAAGCGGAACCGTGAGCGGGCACCTGTCCGAGACACAGGGCGCCGGCCGCCGCCACTCAACACCCTTTTTACCCGTCTCAACCCTCATGGGCCGCCACGGTGGCGGCGCAGCGGCGGCGGCGGAAGTGGCGCGGTGGCGACAGAGCACGGCGCGGCGCCGCCTTGTCGCCGCCCTCGCCACGCGTCAGACAGACGCCGTAATAGCCGTTCTTTAACCGACACCTAAGCCGGCGGGGCGGAAAATCACTGCTGGAGACCGGACCTCACCGCCGGCCAGTCTGTCTGGAAGCGTCACACAGTCAGTCTGTCTCTCACACAGTCTGTCTGGAAGTGTCACATAGTCAGTCTGTCTCTCACACAGTCTGTCTGGAAGTGTCACACAGACAGTCTGTCTCTCACACAGTCTGTCTGGAAGTGTCACACAGTCAGTCTGTCTCTCACACAGTCTGGCTGGAAGTGTCACACAGTCAGTCTGTCTCTCACACAGTCTGTCTGGAAGTGTCACACAGTCTGTCTGTCTCTCACACAGTTTGTCTGGAAGTGTCACACAGTCAGTCTGTCCCTCACACAGTATGTCTGGAAGTGTCACACAGTCAGTCTGTCTCTCACACAGTCTGTCTGGAAGTGTCACACAGTCAGTCTGTCTCTCACACAGTCTGTCTGGAAGTGTCACACAGTCAGTCTGTCTCTCACACAGTCTGTCTGGAAGTGTCACACTGTCTCTCATACAGTCTGTCTGGAAGTGTCACACAGTCAGTCTGTCTCTCACACAGTCTGTCTGGAAGTGTCACACTGTCTCTCACACAGTCTGTCTGGAAGTGTCACACAGTCAGTATGTCTCTCACACAGTCTGTCTGGAAGTGTCACACAGTCAGTCTGTCTCTCACACAGTCTGTCTGTCTCTCACCCAGTCTGTCTGGAAGTGTCACACAGTCAGTCTGTCTCTCACACAGTCTGTCTGGAAGTGTCACACAGTCAGTCTGTCTCTCACACAGTCTGTCTGGAAGTGTCACACAGTCAGTCTGTCTCTCACACAGTCTGTCTGGAAGTGTCACACAGTCAGTCTGTCTCTCACAAAGTCTGTCTGGAAGTGTCACACAGTCAGTCTGTCTCTCACACAGTATGTCTTGAAGTGTCACACAGTCAGTCTGTCTCTCACACAGTCTGTCTGGAAGTGTCACACAGTCAGTATGTCTCTCACACAGTCTGTCTGGAAGTGTCAAACAGTCAGTCTGTCTCTCACACAGTCTGTCTGGAAGTGTCACACAGTCAGTCTGTCTCTCACACAGTCTGTCTGGAAGTGTCACACAGTCAGTCTGTCTCTCACACAGTCTGTCTGGAAGTGTCACACAGTCAGTCTGTCTCTCACACAGTCAGTCTGTCTCTCACACAGTCTGTCTGGAAGTGTCACACAGTCAGTCTGTCTCTCACACAGTCTGTCTGGAAGTGTCACACTGTCAGTCTGTCTCTCACACAGTCTGTCTGGAAGTGTCACACTGTCAGTCTGTCTCTCACACAGACTGTCTAGAAGTGTCACACAGTCAGTCTGTCTCTCACACAGTCTGTCTGGAAGTGTCACACAGTCAGTCTGTCTCTCACACAGTCTGTCTGGAAGTGTCACAGTCAGTCTGTCTCTCACACAGTCTGTCTGTCTCTCACACAGTCTGTCTGTCTCTCACACAGTCTGTCTGGAAGTGTCACACAGTCAGTCTGTCTCTCACACAGTCTGTCTGGAAGTGTCAAACAGTCAGTCTGTCTCTCACACAGTCTGTCTGGAAGTGTCACACAGTCAGTCTGTCTCTCACACAGTCTGTCTGGAAGTGTCACACTGTCAGTCTGTCTCTCACACAGTCTGTCTGGAAGTGGCACACAGTCAGTCTGTCTCTCACACAGTCTGTCTGGAAGTGTCACACAGTCAGTCTATCTCTCACACAGTCTGTCTGTCTCTCACACAGTCTGTCTGGAAGTGTCACACAGTCAGTCTGTCTCTCACACATTCTGTCTGAAGTGTCACACAGTCAGTCTGTCTCTCACACAGTCTGTCTGGAAGTGTCACACAGTCAGTCTGTCTCTCACACAGTCTGTCTGGAAGTGTCACACAGTCAGTCTGTCTCTCACACAGTCTGTCTGGAAGTGTCACACAGTCAGTCTGTCTCTCACACAGTCAGTCTGTCTCTCACACAGTCTGTCTGGAAGTGTCACACAGTCAGTCTGTCTCTCACACAGTCTGTCTGGAAGTGTCACACTGTCAGTCTGTCTCTCACACAGTCTGTCTGGAAGTGTCACACTGTCAGTCTGTCTCTCACACAGACTGTCTGGAAGTGTCACACAGTCAGTCTGTCTCTCACACAGTCTGTCTGGAAGTGTCACACAGTCAGTCTGTCTCTCACACAGTCTGTCTGGAAGTGTCACAGTCAGTCTGTCTCTCACACAGTCTGTCTGTCTCTCACACAGTCTGTCTGGAAGTGTCACACAGTCAGTCTGTCTCTCACACAGTCTGTCTGGAAGTGTCAAACAGTCAGTCTGTCTCTCACACAGTCTGTCTGGAAGTGTCACACAGTCAGTCTGTCTCTCACACAGTCTGTCTGGAAGTGTCACACTGTCAGTCTGTCTCTCACACAGTCTGTCTGGAAGTGGCACACAGTCAGTCTGTCTCTCACACAGTCTGTCTGGAAGTGTCACACAGTCAGTCTATCTCTCACACAGTCTGTCTGTCTCTCACACAGTCTGTCTGGAAGTGTCACACAGTCAGTCTGTCTCTCACACATTCTGTCTGGAAGTGTCACACAGTCAGTCTGTCTCTCACACAGTCTGTCTGGAAGTGTCACACAGTCAGTCTGTCTCTCACACAGTCTGTCTGGAAGTGTCACACAGTCAGTCTGTCTCTCACACAGTCTGTCTGGAAGTGTCACACAGTCAGTCTGTCTCTCACACAGTCTGTCTGGAAGTGTCACACAGTCAGTCTGTCTCTCACACAGTCTGTCTGGAAGTGTCACACAGTCAGTATGTCTCTCACACAGTCAGTCTGTCTCTCACACAGTCTGTCTGGAAGTGTCACACAGTCAGTCTGTCTCTCACACAGTATGTCTGGAAGTGTCACACAGTCAGTCTGTCTCTCACACAGTCTGTCTGGAAGTGTCACACAGTCAGTCTGTCTCTCACACAGTCTGTCTGGAAGTGTCACACAGTCAGTCTGTCTCTCACACAGTCTGTCTGTCTCTCACACAGTCTGTCTGGAAGTGTCACACAGTCAGTCTGTCTCTCACACAGTCTGTCTGTCTCTCACACAGTCTGTCTGGAAGTGTCACACAGTCAGTCTGTCTCTCACACAGTCTGTCTGGAAGTGTCACACAGTCAGTCTGTCTCTCACACAGTCTGTCTGGAAGTGTCACACAGTCAGTCTGTCTCTCACACAGTCTGTCTGGAAGTGTCACACAGTCAGTCTGTCTCTCACACAGTATGTCTGTCTCTCACACAGTCTGGCTGGAAGTGTCACACAGTCAGTATGTCTCTCACACAGTCTGTCTGTCTCTCACACGGTCTGTCTGGAAGTGTCACACAGTCAGTCTGTCTCTCACACAGTCAGTCTGTCTCTCACACAGTCTGTCTGGAAGTGTCACACAGTCAGTCTGTCTCTCACACAGTATGTCTGTCTCTCACACAGTCAGTCTGTCAGTGTCACACAGTCAGTCTGTCTCTCACACAGTCAGTCTGTCTCTCACACAGTCTGTCTGGAAGTGTCACACAGTCAGTCTGTCTCTCACACAGTATGTCTGTCTCTTACACAGTCAGTCTGTCAGTGTCACACAGTCAGTCTGTCTCTCACACAGTCTGTCTGGAAGTGTCACACAGTCAGTCTGTCTCTCACACAGTCTGTCTGGAAGTGTCACACAGTCAGTCTGTCTCTCACACAGTATGTCTGTCTCTCACACAGTCTGGCTGGAAGTGTCACACAGTCAGTATGTCTCTCACACAGTCTGTCTGTCTCTCACACGGTCTGTCTGGAAGTGTCACACAGTCAGTCTGTCTCTCACACAGTCAGTCTGTCTCTCACACAGTCTGTCTGGAAGTGTCACACAGTCAGTCTGTCTCTCACACAGTCTGTCTGGAAGTGTCACACAGTCAGTCTGTCTCTCACACAGTCTGTCTGGAAGTGTCACACAGTCAGTCTGTCTCTCACACAGTCTGTCTGGAAGTATCACACAGTCAGTCTGTCTCTCACACAGTCTGTCTGTCTCTCACACAGTCTGTCTGGAAGTGTCAGACAGTCAGTCTGTCTCTCACACAGTCTGTCTGAAGCGTCACACAGTCAGTCTGTCTCTCACACAGTCTGTCTGGAAGTGTCACACAGTCAGTCTGTCTCTCACACAGTCTGTCTGGAAGTGTCACACAGTCAGTCTGTCTCTCACACAGTCTGTCTGGAAGTGCCACACAGTCAGTCTGTCTCTCACACAGTCTGTCTGTCTCTCACACAGTCTGTCTGGAAGTGTCACACAGTCAGTCTGTCTCTCACACAGTCTGTCTGGAAGTGTCACACAGTCAGTCTGTCTCTCACACAGTCTGTCTGGAAGTGTCACACAGTCAGTCTGTCTCTCACACAGTCTGTCTGGAAGTGTCACACAGTCAGTCTGTCTCTCACACAGTCTGTCTGGAAGTGTCACACAGTCAGTCTGTCTCTCACACAGTCTGTTTGTCTCTCACACAGTCTGTCTGGAAGTGTCAGACAGTCTGTCTGTCTCTCACACAGTCTGTCTGGCAGTGTCACACAGTCAGTCTGTCTCTCACACAGTCTGTCTGAAGCGTCACACAGTCAGTCTGTCTCTCACACAGTCTGTCTGGAAGTGTCACACAGTCTGTCTGTCTCTCACACAGTCTGTCTGGAAGTGTCACACAGTCAGTCTGTCTCTCACACAGTCTGTCTGGAAGTGTCACACAGTCTGTCTGTCTCTCACACAGTCTGTCTGGAAGTGTCACACAGTCAGTCTGTCTCTCACACAGTCTGTATGAAGCGTCACACAGTCAGTCTGTCTCTCACACAGTCTGTCTGGAAGTGTCACACAGTCAGTCTGTCTCTCACACAGTCTGTCTGGAAGTGTCACACAGTCAGTCTGTCCCTCACACAGTCTGCCTGAAGCGTCACACAGTCAGTCTGTCTCTCACACAGTCTGTCTGGAAGTGTCACACAGTCAGTCTGTCTCTCACACAGTCTGTCTGGAAGTGTCACACAGTCAGTCTGTCTCTCACACAGTCTGTCTGGAAGTGTCACACAGTCAGTCTGTCTCTCACACAGTCTGTCTGGAAGTGTCACACAGTCAGTCTGTCTCTCACACAGTCAGTCTGTCTCTCACACAGTCTGTCTGAAGCGTCACACAGTCAGTCTGTCTCTCACACAGTCTGTCTGGAAGTGTCACACAGTCAGTCTGTCTTTCACACAGTCTGTCTGGAAGTGTCACACAGTCAGTCTGTCTCTCACACAGTCTGTCTGGAAGTGTCACACAGTCAGTCTGTCTCTCACACAGTCTGTCTGAAGCGTCACACAGTCAGTCTGTCTCTCACACAGTCTGTCTGGAAGTGTCACACAGTCAGTCTGTCTCTCACACAGTCTGTCTGGAAGTGTCACACAGTCAGTCTGTCTCTCACACAGTCTGTCTGGAAGTGTCACACAGTCAGTCTGTCTCTCACACAGTCAGTCTGTCTCTCACACAGTCTGTCTGAAGCGTCACACAGTCAGTCTGTCTCTCACACAGTCTGTCTGGAAGTGTCACACAGTCAGTCTGTCTTTCACACAGTCTGTCTGGAAGTGTCACACAGTCAGTCTGTCTCTCACACAGTCTGTCTGGAAGTGTCACACAGTCAGTCTGTCTCTCACACAGTCTGTCTGTCTCTCACACAGTCTGTCTGGAAGTGTCACAGTGTCAGTCTGTCTATCACACAGTCTGTCTGTCTCTCACACAGTCTGTCTGGAAGCGTCACACAGTCAGTCTGTTTCTCACACAGTCTGTCTGGAAGTGTCACACAGTCAGTCTGTCTCTCACACAGTCTGTCTGGAAGTGTCAGACCGACACGGGCACGGGCACGGCGGGACCCAGAGAGGCCGAGACAGAGGGTGTTGGCGCTCTGGACTTTATAAACTCTGGATCTTGTGAGTCCTGGACGATATGAATCTTGGGACTATATGAACGTCCCCCGAGACAGACCCGGCGGGACCCACCAGGGTGACACAGACCCGGCGAGACCCGGCGGGACCCAGCAGGGCGACACAGACCCAGCGGGACCCACCAGGGCGACACAGACGCGGCGGGACCCACCAGGGCGACACATACCCGGCGAGACCCGGCGGGACCCAGCAGGGCGACACAGACCCGGCGGGACCCACCAGGGCGACACAGACCCGGCGGGACCCACCAGGGCGACACAGACCCGGCGGGACCCACCAGGGAGACACAGACCCGGCGGGACCCAGCAGGGCGACACAGACCCGGCGGGACCCACCAGGGCGACACAGACCCGGCGAGACCCACCAGGGCGACACAGACCCCGGCGGGACCCACCAGGGCGACACATACCCGGCGAGACCCGGCGGGACCCAGCAGGGCGACACAGACACGGCGGGACCCACCAGGGCGACAAGACCCGGCGGGACCCACCAGGGAGACACAGACCCGGCGGGACCCAGCAGGGCGACACAGACCCGGCGGGACCCACCAGGGCGACACAGACCCGGCGAGACCCACCAGGGCGACACAGACCCCCGGCGGGACCCAGCAGGGCGACACCGACCCGGCGGGACCCAGCAGGGCGACACAGACCCCCGGCGGGACCCAGCAGGGCGACACAGACCCGGCGGGACCCAGCAGGGCGACACCGACCCGGCGGGACCCACCAGAGCGACACAGACCCCCGGCGGGACCCAGCAGGACGACACAGACCCGGCGAGACCCGGCGGGACCCAGCAGGGCGACACAGACCCGGCGGGAACCACCAGGGCGACACAGACGAGGAGGGGACCCAGACAGGGCCCCTCGGGCGGTTTTTCCGTCCCAGCGGCGGCTGGCAAGGCAGAGGCATGTGCAGCTAGCGATGACAAAATCGATACAAACTTGCCACAAGAGCATAAACGCATCGAATTCCTGCTACGAAAAGAAACCCATAAATGTATTTGTTTATCGTAAACTTCCGAGGACCACCAGTTTGCAGGGTTCAGACCTGCGATACTCGGGAGGCTCTCGAAAAGCATTCGTGGAGACCATGAGCTGTTCGTAGCATGAACCTGCGAGTTTTCGTAGCCGTGTATCAGCGTCCGTCATGTGTTCACCTCTGCGCGTGCCGAGCTAAGTAGCGGGTCATGACGGACGCTCTGCACGCGCCGCACGCCGCACGCTCCCCGCGCCACACGCCACCAGCGGGGGCCCCGGGCGGCGCAGTCAGCAGGTCACGCTCCACAACACGCGCGCTGGACGAAATCCGAACACGATTCCAGTGCCTCTATTTATCGTCATTTAGAAGACTTATTTCATTAAAATGCAGCCAGCTCAGCGTATATGGAAAAAGAGACGACGAAAAAGCGATTGCTGCAGAAAGAAAATGTTTTGGTTTTTGTTCAATCAGATCTGGACAAGCTAGTTGATTGGTCTGAACTCTGAAGTATGGCAGATGAAATTCAATTTGAGTAAATGTAAGATTATGCACGCTGGACGAGTTAGCAGTAAACATAGGTATGAAATGGGTGGGCAGCAACTGGAGCAGATTGAAAAGGAAAGAGATGTAGGTGTCGTGGTAAACAATAGATCATTAGCGTCAGACCAGGTTGTAGAAGCTAGGAAAAGGCACTTAGAATGCTAGGGGCCATTAATATAAATGTTTCCTACAAAAGTGAAAAGGAAATAACAAAACTGTATTGTGCATACGTTAGACCACATTTGGAGTAATGTGCGTAAACTGCCAGCCTGGTCTCCAACATATGACAAAGATTGCTGCTTGTTAGAAAGATCTTTAATATTTTTCAACACTGCTTTGAGAGACATTATAATAATCAGAATTGCTAACCTAACTCTCATATTGCCAAAAAAAAGATGGAAGTGAACTTTTTTATATCTTTTTATTCGTATCTTTTTCGTATCTTTTTCGTATCTTTTTCGTATCTTTTTCGTATCTTCTTTGGCAATATGAGAGTTAGGTTAGCAATTCTGGTTGTTAGAAAGAGAAAGGGCAACACAAATTGTTAATTGTCTTGGTAGTTTACCTTATGAAGATAGATTAAAGAAATTGGGTATGTTTTCACTTAGATATAGAAGGCTAAGAGGAGATCTAATTGAAGTCTTCAAATTTGTAAATGGTCAGCATTCTGGATATTTAAAGGGAATGTTTGAGTTCAATAGGGGACATCGAGGTAGAGGTCATCAGCATAAACTCATTATAAAACAAAGTGGGACTAGGCTACGACAGTCATTTTTCATTAGAAGGGTTGTAGGACATTGGAATAAGCTATCAGGGGATGTCGCTGATGCAGTGACACTTGCTTCCTTCAACATTATATTAGATAAATACTTTACATAGAAGGGATACAGAGAAGGGATTACTGGACATTCATTAAATCTTTGAAGTCCAGTGGTCACGTGTCTCCCGTTTTGGAGTGCAACGGCATGGTGGTGAAGGACGCAACGGCTAGGGCGAATTGCTTCAACAAGTGTTTCGTTAAAAAGTTTAGCGCATCGTGTACTGACGCTTTACCGGACGCCCCCGCTCTTAACGCCCCAGGTTTGTCTGCTTTTAACGTTCCACCTGGCCGTGTGGCACAGCTCCTGCGCGAGCTAAGCCCACATAAAGCTTGCGGTCCTGATGGCCTCAGTGCTAGGATTTTACACGAATGTGCGGATGAGTTTTCGATCCCTATCGACATCATATGTCGATTGTCGGTGCGCTCCGGGGTGTTTCCGTCACCTTGGAAGCGGGCCAACATCATTCCTGTATTCAAAAATGGTTCTAAAAAGCTTCCAGACAACTACAGACCAATCTCATTATTAACACTTTGCTCTAAAATTCTGGAGAAGGTAGTGTGCGAGAGCCTGCTCCAAGCATGCCTTCCAGCACTGCCTTCTTCTCAGCACGGTTTTCTTCCTAAACGCTCCTGCCTGAGCAACTTGGCTTGTTTTTTGGAACACTGCTGGACCTCACTGACAAAGGGATTGCAAACTGACGCAATCTACACTGATTATTCTTCCGCCTTTACGAGTGTGAGCCATAGTCTACTTTTACACAAGCTCAAGTGCTCTTTTAACATCTCAGGTCTTGCGCTCAGCTGGCTTGAGTCTTACCTAAGCCAACGATCCCAGCGAGTCATTCTCGATGGGAAACATTCTGACTGGGCTCCGGTACTATCCGGGGTCCCGGAAGGCAGCATTTTAGGCCCAATTCTGTTCACCTGTTACGTCGCTGACCTTCCTAATCACATCAAAACATCGTGCCTGTCTAATGCAGACGATATCAAAATTTTCAACCGAATCAGTTCCCCAGAGGACGCTCATTCCCTCCAGGCCGACTTAGACCGCCTCAGTTTGTGGTCCAAAACTTGGCGTTTGAAACTCAACCCAGCTAAGTGCAAGACGATCACTTTTACCCTGCGCTCATCACCTCATCTTGTATCGTACGTGCTGGACGGCCACAAGCTTGAGCGATGTGTGCGCGTGCGTGACCTTGGCGTCATTTTAGACGCCAAGCTTACATTTGCGGACCACGTTGACGCCACAGTCGCTAAAGCTAACCGCATGCTTGGCCTGCTAATTAGAAGCATGCAGATGTCTGCTGGCACACAACAAACGCGCTTTGACCATGCCGCAGCCCTCGCCGCCTACAAGGCCCATGTAAGATCCATACTGGAATACGGTAGCGTAATCTGGTCAGGCGCTGCGGTCACCCATATGCGCCGGCTGGAGCGCCTTCAACACCGTTTCCTGATGTGGCTGGGATCTAAAACCCAAGCAGCGTGTCCACCACTTGATTACGTGTCATTGCTCGAGCTGTTTGGCTGCGCATCGGTCAGGTCGCGTTTCGTTCGGTCCGATCTAATGTTCATGCGCTCAGTATTCAGCGGCAACATAGACTGCCCTGATATTGTGGCAACGTTCCCGCTGTCAGCACCAAGTCGACGTACGCGGCGCCCCGAGCTCTTCCATGTACCTCGTGGAAGAGTTGACTCTGTAAAGAGGGGCTTCTTGATTCGTCTCCCGCATCTCTTTAACTCGCTCACACACAGCAGCCCTCAGACGGATTTATTTATGCCGTCTCGTACCCTTAGATCTGACATCACGAAGTTCGCTGATGTTCAGGGCACATACTTGAGTTAAGGTCGCTGCTGTGAGCTGTGTCCCGTGATCGGTCATTGGCTTTAAGTTGCACTTGTCTATTTTAGGTCTTTTGCCTGTACCAGCGCTATATCTACACGTTTATATTTACTTTTACCGGCGCTTTTATGTATTTGTCTATTTTTCGGTTTTTGCCTGTATCAGCGCTTTATTTACACGTTTGTTCCTACTTTCACTGGCGATTTTAATCGCCTTTTATGTATTTATTTTATGCTGCTGTGTTTACTATGCAGTATAGTTGTGTTCTCTTATTGTATGTACCATGTGCACTCATGTAGTTTGTGAATGTTTTAATTTCCTGTTGCATGAGGCAGCATGACTGCAACCGTAAGTGGGCCCTGTGCCTGTGGTTGTTGACTCAATAAATAAATAAATAAAAATAAATAAATTAGTTCATGAATACTCGTGGGATTGGGCTTCTTTTATGCAGGTAGATTAAGGTGACTTGAAGGGGCGAGACTAGTGGAGGGGGGGGGGGGGGGCAACCTCGGATGGGCCCCAAGAGGCAAAAGGAAGAAAACAACTTTGTCGCAGAAACCGTAAATACGTTCGAGGCTAAGAATAGCAGACAATGCCACTGAGCCTAAACAGACAGCGACGCCAGCATCTGACGGCTGAACGGAGTCATTAAACGGCCTCGCTAAACACTGGCGCACGCCCCCGAGCGGTCCACACGGCTACACAGACTGCCTCGGTCCCACCCCAGCCCTCAGGTGTGCCGCAGGTATGCCTCGAGCGACTGTGTCGGCCTCACGGAGCTGTAACACACCCGGAGGCCGGCCCGCCTGTCCCACCAGCAGTCTCCGCCGTCCGCGGGCGAGGCTCGACACTGACCGCCACAACTCCGCAGAATGTCACGGCTACCTTCTCAGAAACGGTACCCAGTCCGCCACCACCAGGGACGCCACTGTGACCACAAACCCCTCCCGACTCCGGGCCCTGTCCTTCCTCCCGTCTCCGGCGGCGGCGGCGGCGGCGGCGGCGGCGGCGGCGGCGGCGGAACCTTATCGGCATGCGACCGTAGCCGTCGGCCGGCGGCACAATAGTCGCCGCTGAGCCATTCATGAATAGGCGATGGCTGGCCGGCTGGCGGCCGGTCAGCGCGCACCAATAGGGTCATCGATTCTGTCTGCCGGCCGCCGGGCGCCGGAAGCCAGTCTGCACGATACTGGGACAGGCCACACGCCCGCACAGAAAAATGGGGGTCAGATGAGGCGGCAAAAAGTGGCCGGCCGCCGCAGACTTGTGGCGTAACGGAGGCCAAATTAGCTTAATGACAAGGCTGATGAGCAGCTCTGCAGGCCGGTGCGCACTGACCGGGAATTGGGTCTCTCATGCGACCTTTGCTGGTTTCGGCGACGGTGAACCTGCGTTATCGTTCCGCAGCCTGTGTGCAATCTCTGTAGTCTGTAGGTAGTAGTTTTATTTCCATTGTGTATGCATGTCCCTTGAATCCGACGTCCAACTCTACAGCCACAATACGGTGGAGGTATTCTTCTGCACCATACATTTGAAGACTTCACTACGACCATCGCCCTCCCACTACCCTCCCACTACTGCCTGGCACTGGTCACGACCATCACCCTCCCACTACTGCCTGGCACCTTCATCACCCTCCCACTACTGCCTGGCACCTTCATCACCCTCCCACTACTGCCTGGCACCTTCATCACCCTTCCACTACTGCCTGGCACCTTCATCACCCTCCCACTGCTGCCTGGCACCTTCATCACCCTCCCACTACTGCCTGGCACCCTCATCACCCTCCCACTGCTGGCACCTTCACCTTCACTGCCTGGCGCCTTCGTAGCGCACGGAGACGCACCCCGAGCCGATGGATCCCCGGCCGGCGAGGAGCCAAATCCACTCCATCGCTCACCACACCGCAAATCCCAGCTGACACATCCAAGTACCTCTTTCTCTCTGTCTCTCTGTCTCTCTCCCGCTGCCCGGGCGGGCTGCCAGCACCACAGTGTCAATTGACGCTTTCACACCCCCTTCACGTGGGTTACTGCCAGCGTTGCAGACTCAATGAAGACACCACGTCTCCTCTGGCGTCTGGCGAGGACAAACCGACTGGTCTGGTGTCTGAACCGAGCAACAAAGGCGAAGACTTGCCAAACACCAATTATATTATAAGGCATGCAACGTGTAAGCAGCCGCTCGCTCTAGCGTGAAGTCGCTATTTGATGGGATCTATACTTTCCGCCTCTACTCACTGCTAGACTCCCCCGTTTCACTCTGTATCTCACTCTGTTTGACGAGGATGGAGTCTCAGTCAGTACTCACTGTTTGACGGGGATGCGCCCGGTGCGGTCCACGTCTCGGCAGATGCGCGTGTGTGCCTTCAGTAGCAGGGTGGTGATGCTAGCGTGCAGCGACAGCAGATTGTACGCCATCTTCAACAGCTCGTCACACCACAGCTGAAGGAGGATGGAGCGAGGAGGTCAGACAGGTCAGACAGGTCAGACAGGTCAGACAGGTCAGACAGGTCAGACAGGTCAGACAGGTCAGACAGGTCAGAAGCAGGGGGAGCAGGGGAGGTCAGACCAGGGCAGGGTCAGACCAGGGGAGGTCAGACCAGGGGAGGTCAGACCAGGGGAGGTCAGACCAGGGGAGGTCAGACCAGGGGAGGTCAGACCAGGGCAGGGTCAGACCAGGGGAGATCAGACCAGGGGAGGTCAGACCAGGGAAAGGTCAGACCAGGGGAGGTCAGACCAGGGGAGGTCAGACCAGGGCAGGGTCAGACCAGGGGAGATCAGACCAGGGGAGGTCAGACCAGGGAAAGGTCAGACCAGGGGAGGTCAGACCAGGGGAGGTCAGACCAGGGGAGGTCAGACCAGGGCCATTTCACGTAGCACCTGTATTTGGTGCTGACGACAGCGATGGGGCAATCACCACTGCTACCTGCAGTTACCGGAATATATTGCCAGCATTCGAGGGCCGAAGGAGGAGAGTTAAGAGCAATAGTTGCAATCACACAGCAGGTTTTGCTATAATATCCCTATATTGGGCCCAGTCCTGGCATTTACCTTCTAGCCAAACTAGCGCGTGTTGCATGGACCCCGGCAATCGCCATCCAGTTGCATAATTCGAAGACAGTCGGGAGAATGTAATAGCCAAGATAGCCAAAGTTTGGCATGTCCGCGTTATTAGCCACGGGCACGGTTTGCTGACGTCATCGCTCATCAACTTCAATATGATAGGTTCGACATCAATATAGAGGACCGAAGTGCTACGAATACATTCAGCTTTCGCGAGCTTATCCAGTTCACACGCAGCCACCTGAGTGCTGCTGGCACGAAGATCAAACGCGGCACGTCGGCACCGACGAGACAACACCACTCTGCCGGTAATGATGATGACTGCCGCGGTACGATGCATCAGTACAGCGAACGTCGACAACACGGATGCGTGACGCGAAACAGGCAATCAAACTGTCGCGGAACCACGGCTTACCGTGAACATTACACGCCATGACAAAGGAATGGGCGATGTATGTGGCTCTCGCTATTCAGCACGATCAACGGAAATCACTTCCTGATGTTACAGATTCCCAGCAGATATTACGTATGGCGTGGCTACAGATCATCAGTGGCAAACAACAACGGCAAAAACACCAGACACACAATTACTCGCGGCAAAAACGTCTGCATCTGGTATTGCCTTCACATCCCACTCACTACCCTACAAGAACAAAGTCGCGTAGGCTCCGCGACTCTCACGCGAGGAGCAATACACCTACACGGGCAGATCTCTCACCTTGGCCATATCGCGGCTGTTACAGCAGAAGTTGACGAAACTGACGTTCACCACATCGGGGCCATAGCAGACAGTGAGCGTCTTGTCCTCCAGCGTGCCCGTGCTGCCCATGGTGACGATCTCCCGCACCTTCTGGTCCTGTCGGGTCCAGCCGGTAAGACGAGGGTCAGACGGGCACACAGGGGTCAGACAGGGCCAGATGGGGTCAGACAGGGCCAGATGAGGTCACACGAGGTCAGACGGGGCACACGAGGGTCAGACAGGGCACACGGGGGTCAGAAGGGGTCACACGAGGTCAGACGGGCACACGGGGGTCAGACAGGGTCAGATGGGGTCACAAGAGGTTAGACGGGGCACACGGGGTCGGCTGGGTCACACGGGTCACATGGGGTCGGACGGGGTCAAGCGGATCAGACGGGGTGATATGGGTCAGACGGGGTTAAATGAATCAGATGAACTCACATGGCTCAACCGAAAAGATCGCACGGGGTCCTGGCAGAGAGCACACAGGGTCATCTAGGGCCACACGGGGTCACGCGGATCAGGCGAGGTCAGACAGGAAGTGGGCAGACGCAGCACGGCGCTCGGCTCCAGAATTAGCCCCGACAATGTTCCGCAGGGCACAGCATGTGGGCTGCCAGTGACCTCCCCGACAAACATGCCTCGTCATCAGTAGCGGAGCCAGGCCAGCTTTTGGCCAAGGTCATCGCACCACGGCACGGCCGATCTAGTTGTCCAGCCACCCAAATACACGACACACCAGGAACGCATTCACCCATCGCTCACCGTCTCCAGCATCGTAAATCGACCATTTGGCGACACTAATGCATCCGACTCAGCGAGAGGGCACGACCGTCACGGGCCATAGATTCCGGCGTTTCCACGACACATTTCGGCAGTGGGCGGCGCTATTCCCTCGGTCGATTTGTCACGCACATTTTTTTTTAAAAGTAGTGTTTGCCTAATGCCCCAGCATCGCCCGAAGAATATTACTGTTTGCCCGATCAATATTGCGCGCGGCAATGACTGACGTCCCGAGTGGCGACCGGCGATAATAGCGGCGGCAATAGCGGCGGCAATAGCGGCGGTGATGGTGGCGGCAATAGCGGCGGTGATGGTGGCGGCAATAGCGGCGGCAATAGCGGCGGTGATGGTGGCGGCAATAGCGGCGGTGATGGTGGCGGTAATAGCGGCGGCAATAGCGGCGGCAATAGCGGCGGTGATGGTGGCGGCAATAGCGGCGACAATAGCAGCGGTGGTGGTGGCGGTAATAGCGGCGACAATAGCGGCGGTGATGGTGGCGGCAATAGCGGCGGCAATAGCGGCGGCAATAGCGGCGGCAATAGCGGCGGTGATGGTGGCGGTAATAGCGGCGGCAATAGCGGCGGTGATGGTGGCGGCAATAGCGGCGACAATAGCAGCGGTGGTGGTGGCGGTAATAGCGGATGTAATATCGGCGTTAGGGCGGCGGTAATATCGGCGGTGGTGGTGGCGGCAATAGCGGCGGCAATAGCGGCGGCAATAGCGGCGGCAATAGCGGCGGCAATAGCGGCGGTGATGGTGGCGGTAATAGCGGCGGCAATAGCGGCGGCAATAGCGGCGGTGGTGGTGGCGGCAGCAGCGCTGACAGCGGCGGTGACAGCGGCCGCAGTGGCAACAACAATAACAGCAGCAGTAGCAGCAGCAGTGACAACAATAGCGGCGGCGGTGGCGACAGCAGCGGCGGCATCAGTGGATGCAGCAGTGGTAGCAGTGGTAGCAGTGGTAGCAGCGGCGGCGGCGGCGGCGGCGGCGGCGGCGGCGGCGGCGGCGGCGGCGGCGGCGGCGGCGGCGGCGGCGGCGGCGGCGGCGGCGGCGGCGGCGGCGGCAGCGGCAGCGGCAGCAGCAGCAGCAGCAGCAGCAGCAGCGGTGACACCAGCAGCAGCTCACACACGCGATCGATAGTGTCACGGGCAAACGGCCGGTGGAAGACGCCGCCACAAGCGAGGGACTAATTCACGGCCCCAATGTCACCGTTAACCCAGTACACACCTAGCGTCATAGCCTATGGTGATTACTATTACATGGCCACCATTGGCAGTTGGCACACGTTCACTAATGAACGGTGGGACGGCGGCTTCATACCACCCCCTGGTAACACCGTCCAAACATAGGGGACATGCTGATTGCTGAGCCGGTCAATGCACGTCCAATGACGTAACTTCATTGTGTCGTCCATAGCAGGCACGTAGCCAAGGGGGGGGGGGGGGGGGGGTGTCCCCCCACAATTATTCAAATTAAATTATAGGCGGGTTAGAAGAAGAAGAAAAAACGGTCCGTTTCTCGGCGCATTTATGTGTTATGTTGCTACTTTCCTATATAGTTGGGCAAAATAGTTCACTTAAGCACTTTTTTACCACACTTTTAAACGCACAATATAGCAATTTTAGAGGTCCGCACCATGCACAATGCAACGCATTGATGAGAAAGCATATCCAGGGCATAATACTCAAAATTTTCGCGTCGCTCCGCGGCGCAATTTGTTTACAGAGTTCCAGGTCTTCAGCTTAAAACAAATATTCCAAGTTGGTATAGCTGATTCCAAATTGGTGTCGCTGGTTCCAAAGTTGATATGCCATTTTGCTAACTCAAGCTCCTAAAAGTTGGTATGGCCCATACCATACCTGTCATACTGGATTTCCATCCTTGTAGCGCGCCTTTTCATCCGTTTTGTTTGGCCCCATCAACGTTTGGGAAGAGGGCCCTTTCAACGCTAGGGAAGGGCCCTTTCCAGGCGCGGCCCCCCACCCCCCTGGACGAAATCCTGGCTACGTGCCTGGTCCTTAGCGAGTACAACACTGGCACGTTTACAGATAATTGGGGGCAATATGTACATGTTTAATATCAGTATCAAGTTCTATTGAAAATATTTCAACATTGCTAATCGTAGTTTAAAATAATTAACACCAATATCAAAAATGTAGAAATTGTATAGCATGATGGCAAATGAGTTTGATGATGACTTGCATGCTACAAATTAATTGTTTATCAAACACATCTTATCTTCTTTTCTGATTACCGTGCCTGTGTTGTTCGGTCAATCGGCTTCAGTACAAAGCATGTAGGCGTTCTTGACCACCCAAATAACATTGATAATTACTCAGCCTGTAACTTTGGTCCTCCAGACATTTCAGATTCTGATATTTTACGAAAAACATCAGAATACACTCGGAATGGTGCTCTTGAGACGAAGTCTCAAACCCGACCTCAACACAAAACAGTAATGATTTCAATCATACAGTTGAGAGATAAGTCTCACCGAGACATTTCCGTAGCAAACATTTCGAGAAACACCCTCCCAGAAAACTTCCTTAAATACGACACCAGAACACAATTCTCTTCTCCACGTATCGCCTATAATGCCGATAAGAAATCCATTCACGTTAGAATGAGAAACGGAGCGTAAGACCATACTGATGATGTGATCAGTATGGGTCATCGAGCCGTGTCGGTGGCCGAGTGGTGGGGCACTGGGGCAGCCAGCAGTCATCACCCGGGACTACCCGATGAAATCACAGTCTGGACGGCGCTCGGCGATCGGTGCTCGCGATCCCTGCCCCTCGCCTGTATACTGTATAGGGGTAGAAGTCGAGACAGTGCTCCTCGCCTGTATACTGTATAGGGGTAGAAGTCGAGACAGTGCTCCTCGCCTGTATACTGTATAGGGGTAGAAGTCGAGACAGTGCTCCTCGCCTGTATACTGTATAGGGGTAGAAGTCGAGACAGTGCTCCTCGCCTGTATACTGTATAGGGGTAGAAGTCGGAGACAGTGCTCCTCGCCTGTATACTGTATAGGGGTAGAAGTCGGAGACAGTGCTCCTCGCCTGTATACTGTATAGGGGTAGAAGTCGAGACAGTGCTCCTCGCCTGTATACTGCATAGGGGTAGAAGTCGAGACAGTGCTCCTCGCCTGTATACTGTATAGGGGTAGAAGTCGAGAGTGCTCCTCGCCTGTATACTGTATAGGGGTAGAAGTCGAGACAGTGCTCCTCGCCTGTATACTGTATAGGGGTAGAAGTCGAGAGTGCTCCTCGCCTGTATACTGTATAGGGGTAGAAGTCGGAGACAGTGCTCCTCGCCTGTATACTGTATAGGGGTAGAAGTCGGAGACAGTGCTCCTCGCCTGTATACTGTATAGGGGTAGAAGTCGAGACAGTGCTCCTCGCCTGTATACTGTATAGGGGTAGAAGTCGAGAGTGCTCCTCGCCTGTATACTGTATAGGGGTATAAGTCAGAGACAGTGCTCCTCGCCTGTATACTGTATAGGGGTAGAAGTCGAGACAGTGCTCCTCGCCTGTATACTGTATAGGGGTAGAAGTCGGAGACGGTGCTCCTCGCCTGTATACTGTATAGGGGTAGAAGTCGGAGACAGTGCTCCTCGCCTGTATACTGTATAGGGGTAGAAGTCGAGACAGTGCTCCTCGCCTGTATACTGTATAGGGGTAGAAGTCGGAGACAGTGCTCCTCGCCTGTATACTGTATAGGGGTAGAAGTCGAGAGTGCTCCTCGCCTGTATACTGTATAGGGGTATAAGTCAGAGACAGTGCTCCTCGCCTGTATACTGTATGGAGGTAGAAGTCGAGACAGTGCTCCTCGCCTGTATACTGTATAGGGGTAGAAGTCGAGACAGTGCTCCTCGCCTGTATACTGTATAGGGGTAGAAGTCGGAGACGGTGCTCCTCGCCTGTATACTGTATAGGGGTAGAAGTCGGAGACAGTGCTCCTCGCCTGTATACTGTATAGGGGTAGAAGTCGAGACGGTGCTCCTCGCCTGTATACTGTATAGGGGTAGAAATCGGAGACAGTGCTCCTCGCCTGTATACTGTATAGGGGTAGAAGTCGAGACAGTGCTCCTCGCCTGTATACTGTATAGGGGTAGAAGTCGAGACAGTGCTCCTCGCCTGCATACTGTATAGGGGTAGAAGTCAGAGACAGTGCTCCTCGCCTGCATACTGTATAGGGGTAGAAGTCGAGACAGTGCTCCTCGCCTGTATACTGTATAGGGGTAGAAGTCGAGACAGTGCTCCTCGCCTGCATACTGTATAGGGGTAGAAGTCGAGACAGTGCTCCTCGCCTGTATACTGTATAGGGGTAGAAGTCGAGACAGTGCTCCTCGCCTGTATACTGTATAGGGGTAGAAGTCGAGACAGTGCTCCTCGCCTGTACACTGTATAGGGGTAGAAGTCGAGACAGTGCTCCTCGTCTGTATACTGTATATGGGTAGAAGTCGGAGACAGTGCTCCTCGCCTGTATACTGTATAGGGGTAGAAGTCGGAGACAGTGCTCCTCGCCTGTATACTGTATAGGGGTAGAAGTCGGAGACAGTACTCCTCGCCTGTATACTGTATAGGGGTAGAAGTCGGAGACAGTGCTCCTCGCCTGTATACTGTATAGGGGTAGAAGTCGAGACAGT
>JAXIVJ010013713.1:0-36422 GCA_036785665.1 Chirona hameri
GAGGAGCGAAGGGTCGCAACAGTGTTTCAGTCGTTTGTGAGATAGCGGTTCCAGTCGAGCCACTGCCCGGCCGGTCCGGGCGGGTCCCTCCCGGTCAGCCACGGGATGGAGCGAGCGGGCGCCTGCGTCCGCTCGCAACGGTCATGGGGTTATGTGATGTAATGTGACCTAATGTGGGCAGGAGAGGTGCAAAGTTATAGGTGCTTTCATTATGCTCCTTTCCACCAATTCATCATTAAAAATTGTGTTATTGTTCTGCCAAAAAATGACAAATGAATGATGATGATGATGGAAGTCTTCTGCGCATAGTGACCTTTTTGTGACCTGGCCCTTGACATTTGCCAACAATGCCATTTTAACTCATGCGGGATGTTTATTAAACCTTTAGGAGCACTTTGGGTGATTAAGGTCGCAATCAAAGGTTTTGGATGGAAAGTATGGACCCTAAACTCAAATGCCTCGATTTTGACCTCGATTGTTTTTTTCTGATCGCCAAGGCCCCGGCAGTTCATAGACATAATTTGTATTTTATCCATTATGAATTAGTAATTAGTAAGTGCTTTAAACAATTGCACACTGTCCGGCAGAGCTGGAGGGACAAAGGCACGATGCAATATACTGATATTATGAAATTGTTGACCACGCCTGGCACGGCCCGTGCTGCCGCCGAACATGTGTGGTCAAGCTGAGTGAAGCTGTTGTGTTTGTGTGTGCGCCTGTACGTTTGCGTGAGTGTTTGTGTGAGTGTGTGTGGGAGTGTTTGACACTCAAATCGAACCCGGTTGGCTTTATTTACATCGCGAAGGTACAGTTACTGCCTTACTCAAACACGTGACCATCGGCCAGGGAGCGTCCTGCCCAGGAGCGCCAAAAAGCAATACCACAATACTGAATGAATCCATGCATCGAATACCCCTCACTAACCGTACAAAAACCGGGCCATGGCCGGATCCGATCCGAATCGCCAACCGCCGGAGACGCTGCCACGGGCGACGGACGCCAGGCTGCGCCGCCGCACGAGACCACCGGATCAGTTAACGCACACCGACGCAGCCGGCCGCCGCCACCCGACGCAGACGCCCCGGCGATAGCCAGCACACCTGACACGGACCCGGCCACACTCGGCTCCTGGAAAGCACGCAAGATCAGACACCATCGCCACGTCCATAACGTCTTGAAACGAATCAGCTTATAAAGACGGCACGAAACAGTAATAAACAACATCACCTTAGAGTTAATGGATCAGTGATCCGTAACACATTATCGAAAACGAGTCTCTATACGAACAGTGACGCTTTGACCTGCGGTAGTTATGACCGAAGCCAAGTTCTGCACACTGCTTGGTCCTAATACATATTATGAATGTCTGTTCGCTCTCGTAACACTAAATACAGCTCTTCTTAAGCGTCTGGAACAAAAATCATCACGATCAGTCATACTGGGTCGCGTCACTTATCGTCACTCAGGGAGCACCAGAAGTCGTACGGTCCCGAGTTGCTCCAGCCCTCGCAGTAGCCTGTTACGTACGCTCAACGACTGAGTCCGGTAGCGCCAACAGGCGGCCCGGTCGCCGCCGCAGCAGAAGGCCCCGCAGCGGCGCCAACAGGCGACCCGGCAGCCGCGCCAGCGGGGGGCTCAGCAGCCGCGGCATTAGGTGGTCCAGCAGCCGCGGCATCAGGGAGCACTGCAGCGAGCTCGGCAGCATCGCCAGCAGGGGACCCAGCAGCCGCGCCGCCCCGCGGCGGCCCGGCAGCCGCAGGCAGCGGCGGCGCCGCCGACACGGAGGCCGCCGGCCCAGCCGCCCCGGCGGCCGACGGCGCGGCGGCGGCGGCGGCGACGACAGGCGAATCCACGCCGCCATGACTCGCCGAAACACCGGCCCGCCGTCCAACGCGGCCGGACGGCGCCCCGCCCGCCGGCGCCCGCGGGCGGCCCGGCGCCGGACGAGGGGGCGCCGAGCCGACGCCACTGAGGATCCGCCGCAACGCAGCCACATCCGGAATTCGGATGTTGGGACCGCCCCTGACAGTGCGGCAGAACACAACTCCCCGGCGGCTGAAGACTGACGCCACCTTGGATCCGCCGCTCGTCCTACGCGCCTGGAGCAGCTGTGTATACAGCCACTGGTTGAAAGCTGTCAGAGACTCAGACAGGTACAGCGCTGACAACTGACGGTCGCGATGTGAACCTGGCCCGGCCTCCGCACCGGACCTCAGCAGATCGAACCGCGCTTCGTATATCTGATCTCTCACACTACGCTTGACAAACTTGCATATCACCTTGTTATCGCTCTGAAGGCGATGTGCGGCCTGAATGAACGATGTGGTCAAGCTCAGTCCAGCAATTCTCTTGTTGAGAATCTGAGTGACCTTCTCTTCTATGTCTTCGTTGACCGACCTACGACCAAAGTCGTCGCATGTGATGATTAGCGAAGACAGACGCCTGTTGAGCTCCGTACTCTCTACTTGCGTTTGGAGCTCTATGTTGACCTTCGTCTGGTGGACTAGTTGCTCACTCAGGCGCTTAATCTCGCTATCTCTGTCCATGGCCTCCGATTCCAGCGCGTTCAGTCGTCTGTCCATGCTCTCAAGCTTCGCTTCGAACGCAGTGATAACCGACGCGATGCCGCTGTCAATCAGCTGCCGGATCGCGGTCAGTGCACCTGCACTCAGCTCCACCCCTGGCGGCTCGGCCGGCTCGGCGACCGGCCTCTTAGCCGCGGGCAGCGCGGCGTCCCGCGGTGATGTGGAGCCGCGCTCAGGCGCCGGTCTTTTCGGCTTACGGCTCTCGTTTCTTCCCACCATCTCCGACACTGAGACGCGCCGCTCACGATGAACCGACGCGGCGCCGACGCACTCCGTCTCAGACGCCGCACAGTCTGTAAACACCGACTCGTCACCGCTCTCGTCTGATGCCATCCGCTGCGACACAGACGCCCTCTCCGTTCACTGCACCACCAGTCACCGGTCACTCGCTAGCCTTCACGGACAGTCACTGATCTCACTCTGATCTCTGCATGGAAACTCTCAACAGTATGTAACCATGTTGGTTCTGGCCTCCCGGGCGCGCGCGCCAGCGTTCACTCAGCGCACATGCCCGGAGCTCGCGGCGAGCGATCCGACCCCGACCAAGGTCACGCGCCAACTCTGTCACGCGTCCGCTCGCAACGGTGTAATACGGACAGGACATTTAGAAACGCGCATAACCTCACACCACCACAATCCCATCTCCCCTCCTTCAAAGCTTCCTTCATACCCTCCTTAGTAGACAACTGGAACCAACTCCCTTACCACATCGAAACCTACCTACCTCGAAAAGCTTCAAGTCACTCAGAGACCATGTAATGTATAGTCACTCAGAGACTATGTAATGTAGTCACTCAGAGACTATGTAATGTATAGTCACTCAGAGACTATGTAATGTAGTCACTCAGAGACTATGTAATGTATAGTCACTCAGAGACTATGTAATGTATAGTCACTCAGAGACTATGTAATGTAGTCACTCAGAGACTATGTAATGTAGTCACTCAGAGACTATGTAATGTATAGTCACTCAGAGACTATGTAATGTAGTCACTCAGAGACTATGTAATGTAGTCACTCAGAGACTATGTAATGTAGTCACTCAGAGACTATGTAATGTATAGTCACTCAGAGACTATGTAATGTATAGTCACTCAGAGACTATGTAATGTAGTCACTCAGAGACTATGTAATGTAGTCACTCAGAGACTATGCAATGTATAGTCACTCAGAGACTATGTAATGTAGTCACTCAGAGACTATGTAATGTAGTCACTTAGAGACTATGTAATGTAGTCACTCAGAGACTATGTAATGTAGTCACTCAGAGACTATGTAATGTAGTCACTCAGAGACTATGTAATGTAGTCACTCAGAGACTATGTAATGTATAGTCACTCAGAGACTGTGTAATGTAGTCACTCAGAGACTATGTAATGTAGTCACTCAGAGACTATGTAATGTAGTCACTCAGAGACTATGTAATGTAGTCACTCAGAGACTATGTAATGTAGTCACTCAGAGACTATGTAATGTAGTCACTCCGAGACTATGTAATGTATAGTCACTCAGAGACTATGTAATGTAGTCACTCAGAGACTATGTAATGTATAGTCACTCAGAGACTATGTAATGTATAGTCACTCAGAGACTATGTAATGTAGTCACTCAGAGACTATGTAATGTAGTCACTCAGAGACTATGTAATGTATAGTCACTCAGAGACTATGTAATGCAGTCACTCAGAGACTATGTAATGTAGTTACTCCGAGACTATGTAATGTATAGTCACTCAGAGACTGTAATGTATAGTCACTCAGAGACTATGTAATGTAGTCACTCAGAGACTATGTAATGTAGTCACTCAGAGACTATGTAATGTATAGTCACTCAGAGACTATGTAATGTAGTCACTCAGAGACTATGTAATGTAGTCACTCAGAGACTATGTAATGTATAGTCACTCAGAGACTATGTAATGTAGTCACTCAGAGACTATGTAATGTAGTCACTCAGAGACTATGTAATGTATAGTCACTCAGAGACTAAGCAATGTATAGTCACTCAGAGACTATGTAATGTAGTCACTCAGAGACTATGTAATGTAGTCACTCAGAGACTATGTAATGTATAGTCACTCAGAGACTATGTAATGTAGTCACTCAGAGACTATGTAATGTAGTCACTCAGAGACTATGTAATGTATAGTCACTCAGAGACTACGTAATGCATAGTCACTCAGATACTATGTAATGTAGTCACACAGAGACTATGTAATGTAGTCACTCATAGACTATGTAATGTAGTCACTCAGAGACTATGTAATGTAGTCACTCAGAGACTATGTAATGTAGTCACTCAGAGACTATGTAATGTAGTCACTCAGAGACTATGTAATGTAGTCACTCAGAGACTATGTAATGTAGTCACTCAGAGACTATGTAATGTAGTCACTCAGAGACTATGTAATGTATAGTCACTCAGAGACTATGTAATGTAGTCACTCAGAGACTATGTAATGTAGTCACTCAGAGACTATGTAATGTACGTCACTCAGAGACTATGTAATGTAGTCACTCAGAGACTATGTAATGTAGTCACTCAGAGACTATGTAATGTATAGTCACTCAGAGCCTATGTAATGTAGTCACTCAGAGACTATGTAATGTATAGTCACTCAGAGACTATGTAATGTATAGTCACTCAGAGCCTATGTAATGTAGTCACTCAGAGACTATGTAATGTATAGTCACTCAGAGACTATGTAATGTAGCCCTAAACCGCCGCATTATTACTAATGTGGTAGCAAATTCGGTAATGTTCGCCATACCAGGTTGCGTCTCGGACTGTCTGATTTGAATGCTCACCTGTTCTCAATTCATAGTGACAAAGTACAATCCCCAGAATTCATCTGTGGATTGGAGTTCGAAAACACGTCCCACTTTATTTTCAGATGTCCCAAGTACCAAAATCAACGCAATCGTCTAGCTATTGAAATGCAAAACATACTAACCAACTATAATACCTTAAGTGATGGAGAGAAGCTCAATATTCTTCTGCATGGTAAGGGCCTCGGCGGGCCTGAGGAGCGAAGGGTCGCAACAGTGTTTCAGTCGTTTGTGAGATAGCGGTTCCAGTCGAGCCACTGCCCGGCCGGTCCGGGCGGGTCCCTCCCGGTCAGCCACGGGATGGAGCGAGCGGGCGCCGGCGTCCGCTCGCAACGGTCATGGGGTTATGTGATGTAGTGTGACCTAATGTGGGCAGGAGAGGTGCAAAGTTATAGGTGCTTTCATTATGCTCCTTTCCACCAATCCATCATTAAAAATTGTGTTATTGTTCTGCCAGAAAATGACAAATGAATGATGATGATGATGAAAGTCTTCTGCGCATAGTGACCTTTTTGTGACCTGACCTTGCCCTTGACATTTGCCAACAATGCCATTTTAGCTCACGCGGGATGTTTATTAAACCTTTAGGAGCACTTTGGGTGATTAAGGTCGCAATCAAAGGTTTTGGATGGAAAGTATGGACCCTAAACTCAAATGCCTCGATTTTGACCTTTGACCCGACCTTGACTTGATGTGATTTCAATTGGAAAATTTCGAGTATTTTTAGATTGAGAGCTGTCTCATCGTCTCATTGCGAGCTTTCGAATGCCGCCTTGCGCGTCTCGCTGCGATAATTGGTTCCGGAGATAACGTGGGGGGGGGGGGGCAATATCCCCCCTCCCCCAGGTCAATGGCGTTCAGCTGAGACCCCGGTCAAGCAGGGGTTAACCCTCGCCCGTGCAGCATCCGATCAGTGCGTGACCGTGCAGGGGGAGGGGGGGATACAACCCCCCAAGCTTTTCCCCCTAATTGGGCTAGAGCTTCTATTAAAAAACGAGCGTGTTGCTTGTCTCGAGAGGAAGCCAGTGATACCCGATTTTAAGGTCCTAGGTCATTGGGTGACCTCTGAGGTCATGTCAATGACCCAAAATTCAACCAAATTGTAAATGCGTATAAATTGAATTTTATCGAGCTAGAATCGCGAATGAGCATATAATTATGCTAAATGGGTGCCAAATTTGAAATAAGCGTCCCAAAATGTCCTAGAGACTGCCAAATTCCAAAAAGGTCATCTCACGTCATGTGAGGTCAGTGACCTTGGTTGGGGCGCATGACCCCCACTGGAACACATAATTGTGTAAAATGGATCCCATATTTGAAATCAGCGTCATAAAGTGTCCTAGAAACTGCTAGAAGCCAAATAAAGGTAATATGAGGTCATTGGAGGTCAGTGACCTCGGTTGACCTCTGAAAAGGTCAATCGAGGTCACAATCTCAATGGAAACAACAACTGTCGCCTTGAAACACCTGTGCATATGCTTCCTGAACAACAAAGACTATGAAACTGCACAAATTACAAGGATCAATACTATGGGACGCCAGTTGGGCCTGACATGACCTTGAAAACAGGTCAAAGGTCACGAGTCATGTGACCTACCACTTAAAAAAAATCAGACTATGTGTCAAATTATTCATAAGTAGGGTACTGAAAGTTTCATCGCAATCGGTTAATATTTACGCGAGTTATTCCCGAAAAACCGAGGGGGTGGCATCAACCCCCCATGCACTGACGCGGGTTTAAAGGTATATTGCCACCTCCGGAGGATTTCTAAAAAGCAACTTAATGAATGGTGGGATCAAGAATCCTGTATGCTCAAGCTCAAACTTGCTCCTGCAGCACCTAAAGCAGGGTATCGGCAATGTATTTTGTATTGATTTCTTACTCCAAAACGTTGGTCCCAGCTGTGCTCAGTACTAGATTCATGATGGCCGCTCTCAGCCAGTTTGGCTGTGAAATTGGCGCCCGCCTAAAGCCGTAGCGTCCGAATTCCCCGAGACTTGCCATTGAAAAGTTGATCTGTGTTATAAGGTATTGGTCACAAATCTCCAAATCTCCCAAAGTCAAGCCATTGTCATTCTTGCTGTATTATTCATGTTTTATTATTAAAGAGGCTATGGTTGTTGAAAATACAAGTAACTGTATACGCATTTTAGTGTTAAAGTGCACTGACGGAATGGTGATGTTGAGTTTGCAATATTCAAAAGAAAATCACAGTCCGCAAATAAGTGATTCTAAATAGTGATGAGGCGACTCCAATTTTACGAATGTGTGTCAATCATGAGTGGTGCAAATTTATTTTTTATCTAATGGGGTGAGTTTCGGGAACCAAATTTTTCAGGTGAAATCGGACACGCTTAATCTACCGATACACACCAAAAACTCCATATTGGCCTGCGAAGTGGCAATATCCCCTTAAGTCACGGGTAAGAGAGCAAAAAATCAGAGGCAGCACAATTGTAGGCTCTATTATATGGCTCTATTAAATCCAATGAGTTTCAAATCGCTCGGTCAAACCCTGTTGTTTTGGCTCGGCTGAAGAAAAAAAATGGAGGAGGGACATGACTTTGTGACCTGACCTGAGATTACACCAAGTAAAAAAATCACACAAAATAAATTATGTAATTTATGTTGATGCTTCGAGATACACGACACGAAGGCAAAACAAAAACAAAGGACATAAACGTTAACATATATTCATTCCACAATTCAACATGAGATTCGGTGCATCAAGAATCACACATTCGTATCATTCTACGCCTTGCCAGCCGTGTTCTGCTCCGTCTCATGCCTTGATGTTCGTTCCGGTGTTCCTGCCGTACCTGCCGTACCTGCCGATATGCGCGTTGTACGCGGGACGATACGGAAGATACGGACTGTACGGATTGTACGGCTGGTGGGGGCGGTACGGATTGTACACTGGACGGTACGGGCGATAACCGCCAGCTACAGGCCTAAAGCCACCTACATGATGTCCTCCCCCACTGCCCGGTCTGAACCCACCTCCAACCACCGGTCGGTGACCCCCCACAAGGTGGCCGGTGCCAACTCCGAATCCACCAATGCCAGGTCGGTATCCGCCTCCGTGTCCAACGCCGTGTCCAACTCCGTGTCCAACACCGTGTCCAAGGCCTTGTCCAACGCCTTGACCAACACCATGCCCAATGCCTTGTCCAACACCGTGTCCAACTCCGTGTCCAAGGCCTTGTCCAACTCCGTATCCGACGCCGTGTCCAAGGCCTTGTCCAATACCATGGCCAACACCTTGTCCAACACCGTGTCCAAGGCCTTGCCCAACTCCGTGTCCGACGCCGTGCCCAATGCCTTGTCCAATACCATGTCCAACACCTTGTCCAACACCGTGTCCAAGGCCTTGTCCAACTCCGTGTCCAACTCCGTGTCCAAGACCTTGTCCAGGTCCGTGTCCAACGCCTTGTCCAACTCCTTGTCCAACTCCGTGTCCAACTCCGTGTCCAGTACCACCTCCGTGGTGTTGTCCTCCGTTGCCTAATGAGGGCCTGAAACCGCTGCCGAAGCTTCCTTGAGATCCGGCCGCGGTGAATGGTCTGCTGTTTGGTTTGAAGAGGTTGGTGCCGGACCCGAAGTGGCCCAAGGTGCGACCCTCCCTGGCGACGGCAGCAGCCGCACAGAGCAACAGCAGAACAAACGCCCGCATCCTGGTATGTTCAACACCTGGAATAGACCCGAGGGAAAATCGCAATTTAACCCACAAACAAATCGTTACAGAGTTTCCAAAAGGTTCTACAGGATGCGATAAGTGCCCCGGCAGTCGTTACAGAGTTTCCAAAAGGTTCTACAGGATGCGATAAGTGCCCCGGCAGTCGTTACAGAGTTTCCAAAAGGTTCTACAGGATGCGATAAGTGCCCCGGCAGTCGTTGCAGAGTTTCCAAAAGGTTCTACAGGATGCGATAAGTGCCCCGGCAGTCGTTACAGAGTTTCCAAAAGGTTCTACAGGATGCGATAAGTGCCCCGGCAGTCGTTACAGAGTTTCCAAAAGGTTCTACAGGATGCGATAAGTGCCCCGGCAGGGTTACAGAGTTTCCAAAAGGTTCTACAGGATGCGATAAGTGCCCCGGCAGGGTTACAGAGTTTCCAAAAGGTTCTACAGGATGCGATAAGTGCCCCGGCAGGGTTACAGAGTTTCCAAAAGGTTCTACAGGATGCGATAAGTGCCCCGGCAGTCGTTACAGAGTTTCCAAAAGGTTCTACAGGATGCGATAAGTGCCCCGGCAGGGTTAATTAGCGATAAGTGCCCCGGCAGGGTTAATTAGCGATAAGTGCCCCGGCAGGGTTAATTAGCGATAAGTGCCCCGGCAGGGTTAATTAGCGATAAGTGCCCCGGCAGGGTTAATTAGCGATAAGTGCCCCGGCAGGGTTAATTAGCGATAAGTGCCCCGGCAGGGTTAATTAGCGATAAGTGCCCCGGCAGGGTTAATTAGCGATAAGTGCCCCGGCAGGGTTAATTAGCGATAAGTGCCCCGGCAGGGCTAATTAGCGATAAGTGCCCCGGCAGGGTTAATTAGCGATAAGTGCCCCGGCAGGGTTAATTAGCGATAAGTGCCCCGGCAGGGTTAATTAGCGATAAGTGCCCCGGCAGGGTTAATTAGCGATAAGTGCCCCGGCAGGGTTAACTAGCGATAAGTGCCCCGGCAGGGTTAATTAGCGATAAGTGCCCCGGCAGGGTTAATTAGCGATAAGTGCCCCGGCAGGGTTAATTAGCGATAAGTGCCCCGGCAGGGTTAATTAGCGATAAGTGCCCCGGCAGGGTTAATTAGCGATAAGTGCCCCGGCAGGGTTAATTAGCGATAAGTGCCCCGGCAGGGTTAATTAGCGATAAGTGCCCCGGCAGGGTTAATTAGCGATAAGTGCCCCGGCAGGGTTAATTAGCGATAAGTGCCCCGGCAGGGTTAATTAGCGATAAGTGCCCAGGCAGGGTTAATTAGCGATAAGTGCCCCGGCAGGGTTAATTAGCGATAAGTGCCCCGGCAGGGTTAATTAGCGATAAGTGCCCCGGCAGGGTTAATTAGCGATAAGTGCCCCGGCAGGGTTAATTAGCGATAAGTGCCCCGGCAGGGTTAATTAGCGATAAGTGCCCCGGCAGGGTTAATTAGCGATAAGTGCCCCGGCAGGGTTAATTAGCGATAAGTGCCCCGGCAGGGTTAATTAGCGATAAGTGCCCCGGCAGGGTTAATTAGCGACAAGTGCCCCGGCAGGGTTAATTAGCGATAAGTGCCCCGGCAGGGTTAATTAGCGATAAGTGCCCCGGCAGGGTTAATTAGCGATAAGTGCCCCGGCAGGGTTAATTAGCGATAAGTGCCCCGGCAGGGTTAATTAGCGATAAGTGCCCCGGCAGGGTTAATTAGCGATAAGTGCCCCGGCAGGGTTAATTAGCGATAAGTGCCCCGGCAGGGTTAATTAGCGATAAGTGCCCCGGCAGGGTTAATTAGCGATAAGTGCCCCGGCAGGGTTAATTAGCGATAAGTGCCCCGGCAGGGTTAATTAGCGATAAGTGCCCCGGCAGGGTTAATTAGCGATAAGTGCCCCGGCAGGGTTATTTAGCGATAAGTGCCCCGGCAGGGTTAATTAGCGATAAGTGCCCCGGCAGGGTTAATTAGCGATAAGTGCCCCGGCAGGGTTAATTAGCGATAAGTGCCCCGGCAGGGTTAATTAGCGATAAGTGCCCCGGCAGGGTTAATTAGCGATAAGTGCCCCGGCAGGGTTAATTAGCGGTAAGTGCCCCGGCAGGGTTAATTAGCGATAAGTGCCCCGGCAGGGTTAATTAGCGATAAGTGCCCCGGCAGGGTTAATTAGCGATAAGTGCCCCGGCAGGGTTAATTAGCGATAAGTGCCCCGGCAGGGTTAATTAGCGATAAGTGCCCCGGCAGGGTTAATTAGCGATAAGTGCCCCGGCAGGGTTAATTAGCGATAAGTGCCCGGCAGGGTTAATTAGCGATAAGTGCCCCGGCAGGGTTAATTAGCGATAAGTGCCCCGGCAGGGTTAATTAGCGATAAGTGCCCCGGCAGGGTTAATTAGCGATAAGTGCCCCGGCAGGGTTAATTAGCGATAAGTGCCCCGGCAGGGTTAATTAGCGATAAGTGCCCCGGCAGGGTTAATTAGCGATAAGTGCCCCGGCAGGGTTAATTAGCGATAAGTGCCCCGGCAGGGTTAATTAGCGATAAGTGCCCCGGCAGGGTTAATTAGCGATAAGTGCCCCGGCAGGGTTAATTAGCGATAAGTGCCCCGGCAGGGTTAATTAGCGATAAGTGCCCCGGCAGGGTTAATTAGCGATAAGTGCCCCGGCAGGGTTCATTAGAAGCAGCATGAGATGCCGAGCGTCGAAAACTACATTTAAGTGCACTATGAAAAGTTAAAAGTTACATTTACTTAACAACAGCGCGATAGTTCAACGTAATAGATTACAGAAAAGGGCTGAAAATATGTCCTTTGATGTTGAATTCTTCGAAAAATTAACATTGTCGAACACCTGTTGTAAAATCAGTAAAGGCAGACTAATAGTTCAGCACAATCGCAATTCACGCTAATTAATATTCAGTATTAGCTATAGGCTGCTAGTACGTACCGTCTAATCCGAAGTCGGTCCTAGAACTGAGCTGATCTCGTGCCTTCGGCGAGAGTTTTATCCAACAAATGCAGAATGCCTTCGTGAGGGCATTCCCACCCTATGGCCATGACCTCTCTGTTGGATTACGATCCCACAATCTGGTAATATCAGAACCAGTCTTGCTCATCTGTGATTGAGGTGAACACTATTTTACAGTCATGGTATTAGATCCGTCATCTTACTTTGACACGCACACGATGACCTAAATACTGCACCCGGAATCGGAGAGCTTCTACTGACCCCCAGAGGATGTAGGACAAATTAAGTCTCCGCACGAAGCACTCAGATTTTGAAACATGAATAGTTCAATTTATGGCCGTTTTAGTTTTATGTCGTGCTTGTTACGATCAATTATATTGTGGTATCCCTGACATCATCAGTTGCTTAACACGCGCCCTGGAGCAGGGGTCGAAATCCACCCACCCCTAAGGGTTTTCGAAGATAGCGGGAAAAACAGCGGCGCTGCGCGCCGACATTTTGTGCATACCTGTTCGGAAATCAACTACCCACATATGTGCAATTCTTGACCTCAGGTCATCTCATGTCAGGTCACCAGACCAGTACCAGGTGTGGCCCTACCTCCAACAAGTTTGCGGTCGTACCACAGCCACAGTTTTTGGCCGATCGGTTTCAAACTTGCACGATTTCATAAGGTCGTAGGTACCTACAATTTGTTTATCTCAGATTGTTGACATCTGTAACCTAAGGTCTGGTCAATTTCGTGAACTCCACATTATAAGTCAATGGGGAAATATTCAAATGCTTCCTATTCCGAGGATACACATGATATCAGTCCAATTCCTGCTGGATCATGTTATCATAGGCCATTCTTGATGAGCTATGTACAATTTTTGTTCAGTGACCCCTACAGGGTCAGCCGAGGTCATCTGAGGTGGTCATCAACACTTGTTTTGTCAATAACTCTCGACAGAATAAAGATAGAGAAATAAAACCGGCACGGATGTGTTTGTCTCGTCATGACACGTTTCCCGATATGCGACATGACCTACTTGGATTACCAATTGACCTTGACCTGAGGAAAATGTATAAGTTGACCTTAACTGGTCAACAAGAATATGATTAGAAGCGCCTTGACGAAACAAACACGATGACGTCAAAATCAGTGCACTATCTTGATGAGGTAAACAGTTATGTGCGAAAACTGATTTGCCAAAAAGAGCCTGTTGAACATTTGATGACCACTGGAGCCACACAATATCAAGCCTATTGACCTGAGCTCAAATTTGAGGACACTATGGCGATTGCACTATGACGTTACCACGAGATTGCACTGTGACGACTGTGACGTCACCATAAGTCGCCACTGTGCGGCGTGCCTCAGTGCTGTGCGGCACAGTATCCTGTTGTGCGGCACAGTATCCACGGCCGGCCGGCACCAGCTGACAGCGGAGGCCCGCTCCTTCAAAATCGTAATTTGGTTTTACCCCCTGGAGTTTTTTTTTGCCCCCTCAGGATCGGCGACCATTAATGGATTTTGTGCCGCTGTATCGCGCACGTGACCTGCGAGTATCAAGCCTGTGTCACCAACATTGTGACCTGAGCAGGCGAGAAAAAAAAATGTTGGCGCCCACTTCTTGGCTTTTGGCACGTGCCACGTGCCATCGATTTACCCGAAAATGATACCATCATCTGTCCGCAGTATTGTCGCATCGAACGGTGCCACCCGCGTCGAAATCCGCCCAGCCGTTTGGGCTCCACGTGCCAATATGCTTCGTTGGACAGACACACACACACACACACACACACACACACACACACACACACACACACACACACACACACACACACACACACACACACACACACACACACACACACACACACACACACACACACACACACACACACACACACACACACACACACACACACACACACACACACACACACACACACACACACACACACACACACACACACACACACACACACACACACACACACACACACACACACACACACACACACACACACACACACACACACACACACACACACACACACACACACACACACACACACACACACACACACACACACACACACACACACACACACACACACACACACACACACACACACACACACACACACACACACACACACACACACACACACACACACACACACACACACACACACACACACACACACACACACACACACACACACACACACACACACACACACACACACACACACACACACACACACACACACACACACACACACACACACACACACACACACACACACACACACACACACACACACACACACACACACACACACACACACACACACACACACACACACACACACCTATACGTGTCTACGGTGTAAGACGAGCACCTTGTCTGCACCGTGTATCTAGAGGACCACCTGTTGCGATTGCCTGAGGCCCGCCAAAATGCAGGCACTTAAAATGAGTGACGAATAGAGGTACCCTGACGTTTGAAATTTGTCAGAATCGTTTTAGGAAAGAAATGCCATGAGGTCGGAATGTCGAGGACCTCACCGGAATCCGAGGACCGGCTGTGTGAAATACGTGTACATTTCGTGAATTATGAGGACCGACAATCAGCTGATTATTCGCCCACTGAAAGTAGATCCCCGTCACAGCAAACTGCCTATCCGACGGATGGGGGTCCAGATTTCAGGAAGTATTGTTCGGAAAAATTCCGTTATGGGGTCAAACGGCTCGTCACAATTTTCTCTATTCTATGAACATATGCAAATGTCATATCTTGGACGTACCCAGGGCCCCTGTCACGCGCGTCGCCAGGCATTGTGAACTTACAGATACAGATATTGATTGAGGTCATCCACGTGCAGGCAAGTAGCCAAGGGGGGGGGGGGGAGGGGGCGGCGTTGGCGTCCGCGCCCCCTGGAGGCCAGGAGGGCCCTTTTCGGAGCGCGAGGGCTCTTTTCGGCGCGCTGCGCGCGCCGAAAAAGGCCGACGAGACCGCGCGAAAGAGGACTTCAGATGCCCTTTAGGGCCACCAGGGCCCTCTCTGAAGGCCCTTCGACGTTCGAAAGAGCCCTGTGCATGTCAGAGGGGCCCCTGACCAGACCAAAAGGGCCCCTGAGCGGGTCAGAGGGCCCCCTGAGCACGTCGAATGGGCCCCCTGAACACGTCGAATGGGCCCCTAGCCAGCACAGAGGGCAGGTCGAGAGGCCCTGGGCCCTGGGCAGGTCGAGAGGCCCCTGAGCATGTCAACAGGGTGACATAGCGGCCAACGCAGTCCCTTGCCAGGTCATAAGGGCCCCTGAGAAGGTTAGAGGGTCTCTGGACAGACCAGAGGGCCCCTGGGAAGTTAAAAGGGTCCCTGTGCAGGTCAGAGGGGCCCCTGACCAGATAGAAAGGGCCCCTATGTGGGTCAGAAGGGCCCCTGAACATGCCGAATGGGCCCCTAGTCAGCACGGAGGGGCCCCAGGGCAGGTCGGAGGGCCCTCGGCGCATGTCGCAAGGCGACAAAGCAGCCAGCGCAATCCCTTGCCAGGTTGAAAGGGCCCCTTAGAAAGCTAGAGGGCCCCTGGAGAGACCAGAGGGCCCCTGGAAAGTTAAAAGGGCCTCTGTGCAGATCGGAGGGGCCCCTGCCCAGACCGAAAGGACCAATGGGCGGGTAAGAAGGGCCCCTGAACATGCCGAATTGACCCCTGGCCAGCACGGAGGGGCCCCAGGGTAGGTCGGAGGGCCCCTTGAGCATGTCGGCAGGGCGACAAAGCAGCCAGCGCAGGCCGACCAGAAGAGTCGCTGGGCAGATCGGGGGGGGGGGCTCCTGGGCAAGTCAGAGGGGCCCCTGGCCAGACCGAATGGGTGCCTGGGCCGGTCGGAAGACCCCTTGAACATGTCGGATGAGTTCCTAGCCAGACTGGAGGGGCCCCTGGGCAGGTGAGAGGGGCCCCTGAGCAGGGGCGGCGTATTGCGGGGGCAGGGTACCCAAAATACCCCCAGTCGAAAATCCTGGGGGCCATAAAGGCAATTTTTCCCCCTCCCCAGATTTTGGCCTGCTCAATCTGGGGGAAAACTGACCCTCCCCCACCCCTCCCCAGGATTTTCAACTGGGGGGATTTAGGTACCCTGCGCCCCGCAATCCGCCGCCCCTACCCCTGAGCATGTCGGTAGGGCGACAAAGCAGCCAGTGCAGTCCCTGGCCAAGTCGGAAGGACCTCTGAACAGGCTGAATGGGCCCCTTGACACACATGAGGGGCTTCTTGGAAGGTCAGAGGAGTTCCTGGTGAGACCAGAAGGGTCAAAGCACGTGGAGATCACAGATTAAGATTAAATACAAAGAGGACTTACTCCACAATACAAATATTAAAAGCGGAGCTTTCGGGTATATTATAACACCCTTCGTCAGGGTGCTACAATATACCCGAAAGCTCCGATTTTAATTTGTCCTGTAGAGTAAGCCCTCTTTGTATTATATATATCACCCACTCCACATCATGTCTTTTCTCTTCGCGGATCCCAGATGAGTCTCTGAACAGGTCGGGAGGGCGTTGAAAAGGTCAGAGGGGCCCTAGACGATCTGAATGGACCTTGGGCCTTTCAACAGTAAGAATACATTTGTACAGGGAATCAAACTCAAAATTTTCGCGCCGCTTTGCGGTGCAATTTAACTGCAAATTCAATTATATGCGGGTTAGGAAAAAAACTCGGCCCGTTTCTCGGCGCATTTATGTGTTATGTTGCTACTTTCCTATGTAATTGGGCAAAATAGTTCACTTCAGCACCTTTTTTACCGCACTTTTAAACGCACAATATAACAATTTTAGAGGTCCGCACCATACGCAATGCGACGCATTGATGATAATGCATATCCAGGGCATAAGACTCAAAATGTTCGCGCCGCTCTGCGGCGCCATTTGTTTAAGAGTTCCAGGTCTTAAGCATAAACAATATTCCAAGTTGGTATAGCTGATTCCAAATTGGTGTCGCTCGTTCCAAAGTTGATATGGCAGTTTGCTAACTCCAGCTCCTAAATGTTGGTATGGCCCATGCCATACCTGTCATACTGCATTTTCCATCCTTGTAACGTGCCTTTTCATCCGTTTTTTTTGGGGGGGGGGGCTTTCAACGCTTGGAAAGGGGGCCCTTTCAACGCTCGGGAAGGGGCCCTTTCGAGGCGCCGCCCCCCCCCCCCCCCCCCCCCTGGACGAAATCCTGGTTACGTGCCTGTCCACGTGGCAGCGGCTGTTACGTGTCAAGCCAGGTAAAGCCAAGTCAAATCAAGTACTTATCATCTCTGTGTGTGTGTGTTTGTGTGGGGGGGGGGGGGGGGGTCGGATGCCCTTTGAAGTCAATTTTTGTCATGCAATACCGATAGTCGTAATGTTAAAAATTCCCATAAGTGTGGGGGCGACCCCCACTAGGTAGCGACAACCCTGGAGCTTGCACATTGTCTGTTTATGTAGTAATGACGCGCACGGCCGCTGTAAAATGTGGTTGCTTGTACAGAATTGACCTCGGCTAACTTTACCATCGATCTGACCTGACGATATTGATGTTTCTAAGGGGGGGGGGGGCGAGTTATAGGTATAGCGTAGCGTTCCGCTTGGGAATATCCTGAGTAGCACCTAAATAGGTAATACGAATTCGCTAAATTGCATTTTTTATTGCAAATTGCAAATCTTGGATTTTATATCCGTAACCCCATATCACTTCAATTCTAGGGACTCCCCAGTATAAGGCAATGGGCACTTAAATTCGCCTCTATTGCCTCAATTGACTCAATTTCAATTTCAAGTTGCCAAAGGTTTCAAATGCCTCATTTTGACATGTTTGGCATGGAACTGATACTCAAGATGTTCCCATCGGCGATTCTTGCCAATTCAGGTGAAATAATTAGGTACTCCGTGGGTCTTGCAGGGTCACCTGAGATCATCTGTCGTCATCAGCACTAATTTGCCCCTAACCCTCGACAGAATGGAGCCTTCAAATGTCATCATTGGATTTCTGGCGACAATGCCCGTGAGATGATATGCAATATACCCCATTTAAGTTATTTGGTGACCTTGACCTGAGGTCAGTTTTGATTAATAGTTGAAAGAATAATGTCGGACTCAAATGTCAAGATGACATTTAATGTCAAGATGGTCACCTCTATGGGGTTGCTGTGCATAACTTACGCAAATCTGTTTTTGTATTACGACTTACTTTCTATGGGCCAACCGGGACGGTAACCCGCACTTGTCCCCGGTCCGGGATGGATCGTGGCGACGTCCCGGTTGGCCAGGCGGGCTGCCCCGAAATAATAGGACATTGCAAGCAAGTGCTTTCAACTTACTCCTTGCCAACTAAGCTTCATTATAAAAAAAATCACAGGAATTACCTTCCTAATATCTGAATCCAGTATCCCGATAAATCATGTGCTGTGGCGCGGTGGTCAGTAGATAGCTACAACTAGCGTTTCGCGATCAAAGGGATAGGTGCTCTGATTTAAGCGTAAGCTTATGGAACAATCCTTTTGTTTTGATGGCAACGTTCACCAGGGTTGTGTCCGACTCATATTTTTTTAGACTGACTCGACTCTGTCTCACTTACGAAGGGACTCTGACTCAACTCTGACTCAAGCGGGGAAATTATTTGTTTTGAGTCGACTCAGCTTTGACTCATTTGCTTTTACCCCTGATTCAACTCTGACTCAAGCGAGGGGGACAATTTGTTTGAGTCGACTCAACTTTGACGCATTTGCTTTTACCCCCGACTCAACTCTGACTCAAGCGGGATTTTGTTTTTGTTTAGTCGACTCAACTTTGACTCATGTGAAAATTGCTTGAGTCGACTCATTTTTGACCTCAAGTTCAACTAACTTAACGACTTTGATTCAAATGTATTTGACTTGCAAAAACTCATTAGAATATTATATCATATAGGTAAACACTTTTATTTTGATTTACTCTGGATCAAGGCACATTAATGAATATTGCATTATCATAAACATCTACTGCATCCAGCTGCATTGTAAGCTATATTCAAATATATGTTCCTAATAACAATAATAATAATAATAATGATGATGATTATTATTTCGCACCAGCACAGCTACGTATTGTTTATGTTATTGATTTATGTGGGTTTGAAAAGCACTCTAGAACATTGTTTGGACCCCTTTATTGTTGCTCCGATTGTTTTGCTTGTTATATCAGATGTGACTTTGACTTGTAAGAGGTTGAGTCGACTCAGCTTTGGCTCAAGCAGCATCCAGGTGACTCAACATTGACTCAAGCGACATCCATGCGACTTCGCTCTGACTCAACTCAAACCCCTATTTTGATTAAGCGACTCGACTCTGACTCAAGTTGAGCCCTTATTTTGTTAAAGCGACTCAACTCTGACTCAAGGAGAGCCCCTATTTTTCTTAAACGACTCGACTCTGACTCAAGTTGATTTGAGTCAGAGTTGAGTCAAATCTGACTCACCGACTCTGAGTCGAGCACAACCCTGACGTGCACCAATGTGTCCATCCTGAATTTCACCTATTGTCAAGGCAAATAAATGTATGACGATGATGATGGTGATATTTGTAGATCCAAATTTGTTAAATATCATGGAGGATCCTGGTCAGTGGATAGGAATTATTTTGAATGGGGAAAGAGAGAATTTTCCCCTTTCTTCATGCAATACAATTTTAACAAATACCACTTCCCCTCTCATTTTTTTTTAGTATCCCTGATCCTGGATTTTCTTAGAGCTCTATCTGAAGAGCTTGCCAAAATATAGGTAAAATTTTGGATACCTAATGCCAACATTCTTGATCGATCAGGTATTGTTTCCAAAGTTTAGTGAAATGTATTTGCTGGATCTTGTCATCTTTTCCAGGTATCTTGGCACAATCTCTTTATCTCTTATCACATATAAAATTAAATGAACACAATTATGTTTAAATATTCAATACTGGCATAAAAACTGTGCCAATGTAAAATCATGTTGGATTCTGAAAAATAACATACAATTTGTGGCATACCCAGACCAAAATAGCCACAGCATCATGCATCTGTAGTTCTTGTGGTAAACTATTCAATACTGGCAAAAATACTGTGTCATGTAAAATCATGTTGGATAAAATTATTGCTCTCATATGGTCAGAACCAAAAATAATAATGGTGTTTTCTATCTTATTTGTGGAGTATTGAATGATGCTTTGATCCTATTACCTACTTCAAATACGCAAAACATCAATTGTCCAAAACTATTTTGCAGCACCCATGGAATCAGCAAGTGATGTCATCATGGATGAATATGGAAACATTATTCTTGCATCCTTATAACAATAGGTACAACAAATATCAGTAGATGATGCAACGTTGCATGGTTCTCAGGGCCTATTTTAAGGGGAAAACCACTGGGGGGGGGGGGGGGGGGGGCAAAAAGGTACCCCCATTTTTGGGGATATCTTTTTGTGGCAAAAAGGTAGCCCCTATTTTTTCCCTCCGCGAATTTGCGACGGTCACCTTATTTTGGTATTCGAGCTTACGAAATTCGCTTTTCGAATTCACAAATAAAAAATTTTGAGGACATTTTTCCGAGAAAAAAAATATTTCTGGGGTTCAAAAACCCCCAAAAATAACAAATTCTAGATGGCCATTTGGAAGAGAATGACATTTCTTTTCTTTTGACGTTTTGTATTTGCAATTTGCTTTGAAACTCTATTACAAAAATCAAACATTTATTGTTCTTCCACCAAAAATGGAATAACATGACGTCATTAAAACGTTATTATCTCCCCAAATACTTCATTAATTTCATTGAAATTTGGTAAGAAAACGTATAATTGATGTAGTATAAGGTACTATAGGTTTCACGTTGATATCTATTAGAGTTGTATAGTTATTGAAAAAATCTGGTAGGTGGCAGATTCTGCCCCCCCCCCCCCCTCCCCCCAGCGGGGCGAGTGTCACCGGGACTGCTTGAATTGCATCAGGTGCGCTGTTTTGTCTCTCATTGAAAGCAAGGGATACATCAAAACTAAAATTAAATCACTTAAGAGAAAAACTTTCGTTTTCATGAAGTTTTCTCCTAAGATCATTGTTTTTAACGTTCAGTGCCGGGAACGCGCGGGGGGCCATACTTGTATTGCATGCCCCCCCCCCCCCCTCCCCCAGATTCCTGTGGGGGGTGGCATTTTCCCCTGATGTCCGCCTCCTGGATCCGACAGTGGGGGCGGATACTCTCCCCCCTTAGGTTTTTTGGAAATAGCGGAAAACGACGCCATTTCGAGCTGCCATTTTTGGTACAACTGCTTGCCTATCAATTGCCCAAATCCTGTTAATTTGTTTACCTTGGGTCTCCTCAGGTCAAGTTGCTAAGTCAAGTCTAGTGATCTCACCTCCAAAAAATGTAAGGTCGTGCCCAGCCACATTGTTTGACTGATCATTTAGATACTCACAGGATTTAATCAGGTCATACACACCTACAATTCTGCTATTTCGGATGATTTTTATATCAGTGACCTAAAGTGAAGTATATTTTTGACCTCCCAATTATAAGTCATTGGGGAAACATGCAAATGTATATAAATCCACAGGAAATGGCTAAATTTTCCCAATGTTCACCAGTCTTTTGCAATCTACGGTTTTACGGATCTACGTGGCAGATCTACGGTTAGGCAAAATGGGCAATTGCCCCCCCCCCCCCCCCAACCGCCTGAAATCGTCGCAAGATCGACACATGTCCTGATATGGAAAACAATCTCTAAGCAACTTTTACTAAGGAAAGTTAGCTTTAAATCAGGTATCAATACATAAGCAAGCCAAATCCGATGCGTTTTCAGAATTGTGCGAGACTTTTTGGAAATTCCGCCCCCCCCCCCCCCTCCCAAACCATACGTTCTGGATCCGCCAATGCAAAGATCCATGTAGTATTTTTATTCTGTGACCTCCACGAGGTAAAATATATTCACCCTGAGGTCATTCGTCATTTTTCTTCCATAACTTTGTATCGAACCAGTAAGACGCCGTAGTTGGTCAATTCTCTTACGGTTACTCATTTGCAGTTTTTTCTCTCTAAAAAGTAAAATTATAAATGTATTTATAAACAGATGCTGAATGTATTTGTATAGCACTCTCACATGTAGGTATGCCGTCCGTCAATAGCACGCATTTTCGTCAGCAGCACGTATATTCGAGTGCGATCGTGGATGTGACTAATTCTGTCACGGCTAGGTCATTCACCTCTCTCTGGCCTGCTGAAATATACCCCCCCCCCCTCTCTCTCTCTCTCTCTCTCCTCTCTGACCTGCCGAAATCTACCTAGCCCAATCTCTGCCTAAATCTATACCTGATGGAAGTGGTAGACATTATTGTCTACCACTTCCATCAGATGTCGACGCTTCCATCTTCCACGGACGAAGAGGCGCCTCTCGTCCAAATTCCATCGTAGCCACGTCGTTGCGGTGCTTGTTGAAGTTCTTCTCCGTAGCGCCAGGGACGTAGTCAGGAGGGGGGGGCACGGGGGCCATGCCCCCCCCCCCCCCCCCCCCCCTCCCCTCCCTCCCTCTGAGCAAAATAAATGCACACTAGATAAAATGAGATCTCTGACGACCCAACCATACCCCTCCCCCCCCCCCGTCAACAAGATATGACTGAGGAGCGATTTTTTTACTACCGGGTGCCCCCCCCCCCTGATAAACATCCTGTTTACGTGCCTGCGTAGCGCATTTGACAATCGCGCCCGCCTGACTTCTTCTTGCACCAAGAAGAGTTGGCAGGGAGAGATGTTCGAGTTGATGCATGGGGCTGGCGCCGCGACTCGTGCTAACTCGTCCTATTTACCCTTGACTGGGATGACCTGTATCGGTGGCAGCGGCCTGAGTAAGATGAAGTCAATGCGCGGGGAGGACCGTGCCGAAAGTTTATGACACGTAAATCCATGACTTTAAATTTCGCCTGTCAGCAAATATTGCGCGATCGGATATGGTCCATGCAAACAGCTCTGCTTAGCGAAGGGCGCCGACACCTTCAAACGTAAGGTTGGAACAAATACAAATATGCGCTCAGCTTTAGCTGACAGCACGAGGATAGACTGTTCACCGTACTTCCAGGAGCTTCTCCGTCTCGGCATTCAACTTTTTTTTAGCGGGAAAGTCATTTAGGGCAGCCCCTGCCCCGTCCGGAGTGATAAATCATTCTACCTCAATTGAAGGAACATTATCACAGAAACTATTGTTCTTCTAGTCTCCCATGAGTGACACTCAGTGGCGTGCGTAGAAATGCATAAAGGGTCGGCTTCAGGGCCATCACTTGGTCTGAGGGGCCCTAGGTCTGAGGAAGCCCTTTGTCAGTCTGAGGAGACCCTTTGTCAGCCTGTGGGCCATTATGTTCCGAATGAGGGGCCTTTGGTTGGCGTGAGGGGCCCACGGACGGGTTGAGGGGATCCTCCAGTGCCCCGAAGGGGAACTTGGTCGGCCTGATGGGTCAAGTCAACCTGAGTGGTCCTCGGTCGGCTTGAGAGGACCTCGATCGGCCTGAAGGAGAACTCGGTCGGATTGAGCGGGCCCCCTGTCAGCCTGAGGTACCCTCGTGCGGCATGAGGGGCCCTTAGATGATTATAGGCCTGATAGAACCCTTGTCATGCCTGAGCGGACCCCAGGCTGGTCTGAGAGGGCGATTGTCGAGGCCTGAGAGAGTCTCGCACCTCCAGCGGTCACTGGCCAGAGGGGCGCCGTCACTGGCCTGAAGGGTGCCGCCATTGTCTGTGCCCATTGGCCGAAGGGGCACCGTAACTGGCCGATGGGGCGTCGTTACTGGCCGCAAGAGTGGCGTCACTGGCCGGAGGAGTGCCATCACTGGCCAGATGGGCGCCGTCACTAGCCGAAGGGACGCTGTCACTGGTCAGATGGGCGCCGTCATTAGACGGAGGGGCGCCGTCACTGAACAGCGGGGCGCCGTCATTGGGTGGAGGGGCGCAGTCACTGGCTGGAGGGTCGCCGTCATTTGCCGGTGGGGCGCCATCACTGGCCGGAGGGGCGCCGTCATTGGCTGGAGGGGTGCAGTCACTGGCCGCGGAGGGGCGCCGTCATTTGCCGGTGGGGCGCCGTCACTGGCCGGAGAGGGGCCGTCACTGGTCAGAGGGGCGCCGTCACTAGCCAGAGGGGCGCCGTCACTGGCCGGAGGGGCACCGTCTTTGACAGGGGATGCCGTCACTGGCCGCAAAAGCACCGTCACTGGCCGGAGGGGCGTCCTCACTGGCCGGAGGGGTGCCGTCACCTGGCCATAGGGCCATGGCTAGGTAGCGGCACATGGCTAGGTAGCGGCACATGGCTAAGGGGCGGCACATGACCAAGGGGCGGCAACTGGCATGAGGGCGGCATCCGACCTGAGGGCGGTGCCCCGCCAGAACGCGGTACGTGACCTGATGACGGGACCTGGCCTGAGGGCGGCACCTGCCTTGAGGGCGGCACCTGGCTTGAAGGTGGCACCTGACCAGGGGGCGGCATCTGGCCTGAGGGCATCACATGACCTGAGGGCAGCACATGACCTGAAGGCGGCACCTGGCCAGGGGCGGCACCTAGCCTGAGGGCGGCTCCTGGTCTGAATGCAGCAAATGTCAGATATCCAACCCTGTAAGCATGTCTATTTCCGCGCATTCGGCGCGGAAATTGGTCTGCTTGCGAGGCCCTTCCGCGCCTTCGGTGCGGAGGGGGGTGCAGAGGGGGGGGGGGCGCCGCCCCCCTCTGTATCCACCCGCAGGGGGCGGCCGTCCCCCGCGGCCCCCCTGTATCCGCCCCTGGGGGACACTCGTCCCCCCGCCCCCCTGTGGCGGAGCCCCTGCCTAACTACACACCAAATGTGAACACAATCGGTTCAGCAGTTGCCCCCACCCACTCCAAATTGTGTGGCGACGTTTCTGATCCAACAACCCCCGATCTCCGCCACTCTGCCGCTAATGAGCAATTGTTCAAAGGATATTGAAATTCAAGATATTCCGGAAATAATTTAAAGATACTTATTTTGGTTGGGAAATTCTAAAACTTAGGAATATCATGACATTTGCATTGGATTTGTATACATTTATCACCAGGTAAGCATATTTTATTTTAATTGAATACCTATCAATCGGAAACTGACATGGAAATAATGAAATCAGGGTGGGCAGCATTTTTTGACTGGGGGGGGGGGGGCAAAACGGCTCACTGGGGCACCCCCCCCGTTACCATGTTAAAATAGGCACTGATGGTTCTGGAGTACAATTATTCAGACACCCCTATCTTCATGTGTAGCACTCATTGTACCAATCATAAAATGTGTTGTGTTGAAAATGTGATGTGTGTTGACACAATGTGTTGCGTGTTGACAAATATGTTGCATGTTTACCAAATGTACCAGAGTGCCGATTTTTATCAATATTGTTAGTCACCGAGGCGTGAGAAAAAACTTGCTTTTTAGAGTAATTGGCCATAAGAGCGCGAAAAATGGAAATGAGTTAGCCTGGCTCTTTGTCGGTGTCAATCTCGAGGTTTTTTCACCTCTGGCCAGCCCCACCGTTACCCAAATTTCCACCTACCACCTATTGCCTACCAGAGGTGCGTTACTGAATCTATGCCCTCAGCTTCATTCTCTTATTTCTTTTCTCTTACAATTTTACTTCTTTGGTGCTTTGGATGGTAGCAGATCCTTTCAAAATATAAACGCCTATCACTATGCAGCCGTACCCCGCAGTGGCAAAAATCTGTATCCTTACTTTCCTTCTGATAGTTAACGTGGCAAACCACCGGTAAAAAGGTGGATCAATAATACAACACATCACATTAATTAATGAAACACATGAAAGCCTTACCTCCAGTTGCAGATTAATAATCTTCAACCCAGCCCCGACTCAGCACACGCGTCAACCGCACAAATATGGCACAAACGTGTAGCTTGCGAACGGCCAGGCCGTTGTCATCCCAATGCCTATAAGCTGATCTATAATCTGCGCTGATGACGTCACCAGGGGTACTACTTTTTGGATGCCTGTGAGTTTCCTTGTCATTAATATGAGACTTCATACTGTCTAACATGCATTATTGACGTTGCAATAATGTACGTTAGACATGTATGACACTTGCGAAGTAGTGTTTCATATATTTAGCTTGCTATGCCGGATATAAGTATTCCCCCGGTGACGTCATGACAGATACCTGCGCGGCAGGGACGGATCTACCTTATCTCTATGACCTTGACGAACAGCTATCTCTGTGGCCTTGACGAACAGCAGGACTTCTCCGCAGAAAATATAGTTTCTTAAAGTAAGATTCAAATACCTCAAATTTCATAAGAAAAATGAATTAAGTATTTCCGCCGGCTAAAATAATTAGTTATATTAATTAGGAAGTGATGAAAGCAACGAATTTCCAATAATTCTGAAATAGAAAAACCAGAGAGGTTCATGCGCGGATCATGGTGGTGCCATTCAATATGGCTGCCCCCACAGTCGTCTGAAGTTCACACACGTCAGATTGAAGCGACGTTCACACACATTCACACAATATGTGTGAAAAAGTAAGGTTTTCGTACATGTTGAGGACCATCTCAAAATTAAGTCAGATGACCGAGAAGACGTTAATTATCGGTTCTTGATTAGCTTTAAAGTCGAGGACCGGCTTTCGGTCCTCGACATACACCGGTGGTCCTCGACTTACCGGTGTGTGAAGGGCAAATGTCCTCAACATACACCGTTCACACACTCACACACACACACACACACACACACACACACACACACACACACACACACACACACACACACACACACACACACACACACACACACACACACACACACACACACACACACACACACACACACACACACACACACACACACACACACACACACACACACACACACACACACACACACACACACACACACACACACACACACACACACACACACACACACACACACACACACACACACACACACACACACACACACACACACACACACACACACACACACACACACACACACACACACACACACACACACACACACACACACACACACACACACACACACACACACACACACACACACACACACACACACACACACACACACACACACACACACACACACACACACACACACACACACACACACACACACACACACACACACACACACACACACACACACACACACACACACACACACACACACACACACACACACACACACACACACACACACACACACACACACACACACACACACAAACACACAAACACACACACACACACACACACACACACACACACACACACACACACACACACACACACACACACACACACCTATACGTGTGTGCGGTGTAAGACGAGCACCTTGTCTGCACGGTGTATCTAGAGGACCACCTGTTGCGATTGCCTGAGGCCCGCCAAAATGCAGGCACTTAAAATGTGTGACGAATAGAGGTACCCTGACGTTCGAAATTTGTCAGAATCGTTTTAGGAAAGAAATGCCATGAGGTCGGAATGTCGAGGACCTGACCGGAATCCGAGGACCGGATGTGTGAAATACGTGTACATTTCGTGAATTATGAGGACCGACAATCAGCTGATTATTCGCCCACTGAAAGTAGATCTCCGTCACAGCAAACTGCCTATCCGACGGATGTGCAACTCGGTCCAGATCTCAGGAAGTATTGTTCGGAAAAATTCGGTTATGGGGTCAAACGGCTTGTCACAATTTTCTCTATTCTATGAACATATGCAAATGTTATATCTTGGACGTATCCAGGGCCCCTGTCACGCGCGTCGCCAGGCATTGTGAAGTTACAAGATACAGATATTGATTGAGGTCATCCACGTAGCCAAGGGGGGGGGGGCGGAGGGGGCGCCCCCCCTCCCCTCGGAGGCCAGGGGGGCCCCTTTCGGTGCGCGAGGGTCCTTTTCGGTGCGCTGCACGCGCAGAAAAGGGCCACGAGACCGCGCGAAAGAGGACTTCAGATGCCCTTTAGGTCCACCAGGGCCCTCTCTGAAAGACCCAGAGGGCCCTTGGACGTTCAAAAGAGCCCTGTGCATGTCAGAGGGGCCCCTGGCCAGAGGTTTTCCGCCTGCTGCTAAGGTTTTTCGAGGATAGCGAAAAACGGCGGCGCGCCGTTTTTGCCGTTTCCAAAACGGCGCATGGCGCAAAGCGCCACCGTTTCAAAAACGACACACGGCGCACAGCTCACCGCCGTTTCAGCCGCCGTTTTTGTCACACCTGTTCGGGCATCAATTACCCACATTGTGTGCAATTCTTGACCCACGGTCATCTCAGGTCAGGTCACGTGACCACACCTCCAAATAAGTTTGCGGTCGTAATCCACAGCCACAGTTTTTGGCCGATCTGGGTTCAAACTTACAGGATTTCATAAGGCCATATGTACAGTCGGTCTCATAATTATCTTCCTTAACTCTGGGTCTCCACGGTAGGCAACACGATAGCTGGCTGAATCCCGCACCGAGGCGGGGCCGGACCGGTTTGACAGCTCGCCCAATACCGGCCGATTCTTGGCGGAAATCTGCACCGCTCCGTCCTGGTCTGACCAACACAGGCCGATCGGGGAATAAACAATGCGCCATGTGTGGTGGGCCGTGGTTGGAAATAATACGCAGGCCTAGAATGTCAAGTTAGCGACGATGCCTGTGATGACCAGTTTTAAGAAAAAACATAGGTCTGGTGAAGCATCGCTAAGTGTGCAATTGATAGAACACTGCACGGGCTATATTTTAAGACGAATATTTGATCTCAAGTTGACCGATACCGTTGTCAACAGATTCTCGTCTCGGAAATGGCTATCCGTCGTGTCGCTTGCGACGATTGCGAAATTTGCATTGCGCCAAAAAAATAAAGTGTCGATATTTTGACCCGATCTCAAGGTCAATGTACAATTTAAACACGAGCCAGTCAGATGCTCTATCAGCTGCACACCTGGCGATGCTTCATAGACCTAAGGTTTTAATACAGTCGTCGCAGATATAGTCGCTAACTTAATGGATATAAACCGCACGGGTGTGTTTTTGGAGCGTGAAGGACTGAGCGGCGTGATTTGAAAATATACAGTGCGAGGCCCACTGCATTTATCTTCTTTTTCGTGTAGAATAATCAGGTGGACGTTTACATTCGTAATTTCGGGTTCTGCATTGCACATGACATGCATGCATGCATGATTAAGAAGAAATACACGTAAAAGCGCCTGGTGCCTGCGCGATTCGAACCCACGACCAATCTACGAATACGCTACGAGACAGCTATACCAACTGAGCTATTTGGGCTGACGCGATGAACACTGTTATTCAGTCCTCCAATATTGGATCCTCTGCCAGCTCATGACAGGCGATCTCTTGACCTTCGAGACAGACGGCCCAGACCACCACCCGGGTCGCGGCGCATTCCATATCGACAACGCCCCCGCACTCCCTCCCTCCCTCCCCCTCCCCAGGTCACGCACCTGTCAGACAGCCACAATGGGTACCAACCTACGGTGGGAAACCACCATTGTGTGCCTATCGCGACCGTAGCGCCACATGGTGGAAAGGGAAGATCATTATCGGACCGACTGTACCTACAATTCGAATACCTAAGATTTTGAATATCGGTGACCTAAGGTCGCCGGTCGGGTCAATTTCGTGACTTCCCATTATAAGTCAATAGGGAAATATTAAAATGTTTCATATTCCGAGGATACGCATGATATCAGTCCAATTCCTTCTGGATCATGTTATAATATGCTATTATTGATGATCCAGGTTAATTTTCTGTTCGGTGACCCTACAGGGTCAGCCCGAGGTCAGCTTGAGGTCACCAACACTTTTTGTGTCAGTAACTATTGATAGAATGAAGATAAAGAAGTGAAACAGGCATACATGTGTTTGTCTCCGTCGATACACGTCTCCCAATAGGCAACAATGACCTACTTGGGTCGCCCACTTGACCTTGACCTGAGGTCAAAGTTCTAAGTTGACCTAAACTGGTCCACATTAATGTGATTCGAAGCGTTTGGCACAGGCGAACATGATGTTGTCAAATCATTGCCGTATCTCTATTAGGTAACAAGTTATTTGCCAACGTTTGCGAACAAAATAGCCTTTTTGACATTTGATGACCTCTGGAAGCCCAAACTATTAATCTGAGATACAGTTGATGAAACATTATGTTTGAATATTTCAAGAGCTTTCGATTGTGTTTGCCGTTTCTTCTTAGCTATCATAGTCCCGAGATATTTTGGGGTTTCTGGAGCGATGTCCTAAAACTTGAAAATATGACCTGTGATGACCTCTTGGTGACCTCAATATTGACCTGAACCAAAAAAAACTAGATATAGTTCAAACTTTTTATGAGCTTTCGAACCGTGTTTTCGGTTTTCCAATGATAAAAAATTGACAACGAAAGGTGCACCAAGATTAGAAGTGAGAAGATTGCCAAAACAAAAATATTTGGTTTCGCCCCCCCCCCCCCCAACTTTAAAATCGTTTCCGGGCCCCTGATGCCAAGCATCAAAATGTCCATCTCAACTCACATATAATGTTAAGCTGGGATAGTCCTTTAATCTGAACGGGCCGGACCGGGACTGGCCTCAACATTATGAATTTGACCGGGCCTGGTCCGGGCCTGGGCTTGGTGTTCATGGACCCGGGCTGGGCCGGCTGGGGGTTGGTAGGGCCGTGACGAACACTGCTTCATATGTAAGCATGGGATATGCAGCGGTACTGGACCAGCGAGTGAACGCTTTCGCCACTGATAATATTATCCTAGTTGTGTAAGCAATGATGAGATAATAATACATTTGTACTTACTAATTTTATAAATAATTATTTTAACCAAATTCCTAGATTTTTACAGCTCACTTATATTCCTCTTTCGAAGCACTTAATGTAGTGTACCAAACACTATATCCTCCTGCGACCAAAGCGTTAACTGGAACTCTCAACTTTCCGAGGGATATGGGGGCGGGACGAATTTTGCAGAGGCCCACCGAGGGTGTTGAACCCCGGTCTCCGGCACAGAAAGCAAATGTCTTACCACTGTGCCCGATTGCTCCCGAGGCACACACTATCATAACAGCATGCGCCATTTTCGGATTTTGCGCCACTTTAAAAATCTATATTGAAAATGCGTGTCGATGTTATCGAAATGCTTTCGATTTTTTTTGTTGTTGTATATCTGGAAAATGTAACCACAAATAGACAAAAACAGGGCGGCCATGGCCTCCCAGTCCCCCTTGTTCCTACGCTTGTGACAATTTCGGCTCAGGTCAATATTGAGGTCATCAGAGGTCATCAAAGGTGAAAGTTTCCCAAGTTTAGGATTTAACTCCAGGAACACCCAAATACCTCGGGAACTATTTTAGCTTGGCACAAACGATAATCGCAATCGAAAGCTCATGAAAGCTATATCGCTTAGGTGGCCTCAAATTTTATATAAGGTCAATAGTTTAGGCTCCAGAGGTAACCAAAGGTCATGTTGGCATTTTCTTCCCAAATGTTGTTCGTGCATAACTTTTTACCTAATAAATATAGGGAAATAATGTTAACGCCATCGTGTTTTGGCCTCGTCAAGACGATGATACGAACCATACTTATGGTGACCTGATCAGTTGAAGTTCAAAATATGACATCAGGTCAAGGTCATAGTTTAGACTTTTATAAATAATTATTTTAACCAAGTTCCTAGATTTGTACAGCTACTTCTATTCTTCTTTCGAAGAACATAATGTAGTGGACCAAGCCCACATCCTCCTGCGACAACAGCGCTAACTGGAAATCTCACCCTGTTCCGAGGGATATGGGGGCCGGGACGAATTTTTCAGAGGCCCGCCGATGGACCACCCATGGGTGACCCTGGGTGGTCATGTTGCATATGGGGAGACGAATCTCTACGAGATAAGCACTGTGGTATCAGTCACACGTCTCTAGCTCTCCCGTTTGTTCTTGCATTTCCTAAAATTGCAGGAGACACATCCAAACGCCCCCCCCCCCCTCCCCAGCACGGCGCGGGTTAGGCTTAATTCACTGTGCGTGGATCCATGTAACATACAACGCGCGTGCATCAACGTTGTCAGCGCCAGGAGGAAACAAAATATAGTTCAGTAAAAGTACGGCCTGACCATTTATGTTACTGGACTAGTGACTAACACGAGAGTATTTTGTTTTTGCTCCCTCGCGTATTTTGCAATATCTCGTAAACTACCGCCAATATTGTGGTAGATTGGAATGTGTCTGTCAATTCCCCCTCCCTCGCTCCAGCGCCTGAGTGCGCCACTGTCGTCCCCCGCTCCCCGCGTCCTGAGTGCGCGCACTGCGCGGTCACCGCTTTGGTAGCGCGGGCGCTAGACTGTGTCTCTGTACGGTCGGAAGGCGGGCAGCCAATACAGTTCCAACTGGTGATCGGATGAGTGTGGTGCTGCTCGGTAGGCATATAGAACAAATATCGTCCCCAAACTTTCAGTACCCGCTTTCACATCAAACACCGCTCACTAAACGGCTAAAGGTTTAGTAATGGCAAGGGCAAAATTTCGATGCCTCTTGTCATGTCACACATACTCCTATTCCGAACTACAGATGAAAAAGTTAACATTTCATTCCAACTGGCCATTTGTGCGTTCAAATTGGGGAGGGGACAATAAGATGTTTGGTTTTCTGTTGAGCAATAAGTTCCACATAGTCCATCTGAAGATAATTAGAATATACACATTTCAGGTATCGATATCTCTAATTCTGCACCTTCAAATGGTTCGCAAACTTGTACGGACAGTCCCGTAGTTGACCTCCAGATGACTTTTGGGGGCTTCTGGCGGTCTCTAGGACAATTTGCGACGCTGATTTCAAATTGGGATCCATCTTGAGATAAGTATATGTTCCATTGGGGTCATGCGCATCCACAGGTCAACCGAGGTCACTGACCTCAGATGGCCTGACATGACCGTTTGGAATTTTGCAGTTTTAGGACATTTTGTGACGCTGATTACGAATTTGGCACCTATTAAGCATTATGATATGCTCATTCACGATTCTAGCTCGATAAAATTCAATTTATGCGCATTTTCAATTTTGATGACTTTTGGGTAATTGACATGATCTCAGAGGTCACATAATGACCCAAGACCTTACAATCGGATATCAGCGCTTCCTCTCGTCACAAGCAACACGCTAGTCTTTGAATCGAAGTTCTAGCTCAATTAGGGACGAAACGCTAAGGGGGGTGGGGTCGTACCCCTCCCTCCCCCTACCGAACACGTAGTGATTTTTGCCCTACCCGGGCGAGGGTTAACGAGCTATAAGTCAGTCAAAATAAAAATATTGATTTGAAATTTGGTTTGGGTATCATCCAAACTTAGTTCTCCCATGTATACTCCGTTTTTGTTTAATACCTTCAAATGTTTTATTTTGTGGAAATTTTGCGAGAAAAAAAAATCAGTTGTTTATTTTTTGGGTAAAAACTTTTGCAAATCTCAGATAGCTATTGTTAAGAAACTATCATTTCCCTTCTTTTGACGTTTTTTTATTTGATATTTGCATCAAAATTCCATTTTCCAAAACTCGATATTCGTTTTTTGGACCCGTCCCCCCCCCCCCCCTGTCAAAAATTGGTGGCGCCGCCCCAGCATCTGAAATTTCGTATAACAAAAATATCAAAACTGAGTTTTCATATCATTAGCTAAATTGATCGATGGATTGATGAAATTCAAATGTGGAACTAAATAGATTATTTGAGTGATTGAACTCAATATGAGCTAGGCCTCGATTGAGAAAAAAAAAATATTCGCACCATGTGATCTCTTCATTGTTGTTGGTATGCAAATATAGTTTGTAGCGATACATTTTTCCCCCCTCGACAAATCATATCACGGCCCATGTTTTATTTAACACAATTAGGAGGCATTAAGCATAACAAACTTAGTTAGTCTGAAGCAGTGGAAAGAAGCGTGTGTAGAGTAACAACGACTCTTAACGTTTTTGGTTTTGTCATATTTTCTACGCACGTCGCACATTCACTTTTTCATGACATGACCTACGCAACACAGTTTCTACATGACATATGAACACGCAACACAGTTTTTACGCAACGCAGCTTTACGCAGCTTTAAACCTATTAACAGATCCAACAACACATATTGCAGCTTGGTTAGTACGACATAGTTAAAAACATGTGAGTCCCTGATGTTTACACCTTTGCTTTGTTCTTCTCATCATCGACTGCTTCGATAGTCGAGTTCGCTTTTCTTCCTAAAATCAGCAGATCTCCCAACTTTCGCAGACCTTCTTTTCGTAGCCGCCGTGCAAATACGAGTGGTACGGGTTGAACGAGGGACGGTAGGGGCGATAGGGACGGTAGGGACGATAGGGACTGTAGGGGCGATAGGGACGGTAGGGGCGATAGGGACCGTAGGGGATAATAAGGATTGTAGGGACGGTGAGGGTGGTACCCACTGCTAAATCCGCTGCCAGACAAACCTGAGAATGGCCTGTCCCCCTCCTGCCAGGTAACTGAAGAGTCCGCCGGGTCGATAGTTCCCACCCAACCCTCCGCTGCCGCTGCCGCCTAGACCATGATTACTTAGAGCCCGCCGCCAGATCCCAGATGACCCAGACCGTTTCCTCCGAAAAGTGAGCCCACCGCGGGGTTTACAGCGAGACCTCCGAGGCCCCCGGAGCCAAGACCTGCTCCGAGCCCTCCAGACCGACACCCTGAGGCGGTCTACCGCTTCCGAAAAGACTCCCCTCCCAGTCCGGCACTGACGCCACCGAGGACCAACACCCTGCGCCAGCCCACCCCCTCCAAGAACAGTCTCGAAGGAGTCCCTCCCTGCGTGAATCCGCCACTCCAAGAACAGGTCTCGAAGGAGTCCCTCCCTGCGTGAATCCGCCACCTCCAACAACAGGTCTCGGAAGATTCCTCCGCCAAGACCAACGCCGCCCTGCCCCAGTCCGCCACCAGCAGTTGGCGTCCCTGCTCCAAGACAACGCCCTGCGCCAATCCACACTACCAACAGTAGACGCGCCTCCTCCCAAACCCACACCACTGCCTACACCTAGACCTGCAGTGTTCCCAGCACCCAATTCCTGCTCCACTTCCTTGACCAAGTCCTATCAAACTTCCTAAACCAAGTCCTCCACTATTTCCTAGACCAAGTCCGGCACCTTGAGCACCTCCGATTCCAACTGGCCTATTCCCAAGTGCCAGCTGGCTTCCAGCACCTCCAAGGACTGGCCTGTTCGTGCTCCCACCCACCACTGGCCTGCCAGTCTGCCCTGTCCCTCCAAAGCTAAGGAGACCGAAACCACTTCCAAGGACCAGTTCCAACGGTCTGTTGCCAGCTTGGTTTCCAACGTTTCCAGTAACGGGCCTATTCGCGCTTCCACCCACCACTGGCCTGCCAGTCTGCCCTGTCCCTCCAAAGCTAAGGAGGCCGAAACCACTTCCAAGACCAGTTCCAACCGGTCTGTTGCCAGCTTGGTTTCCAACGTTTCCAGTAACGGGCCTATTCGCGCTTCCACCCACCACTGGCCTGCCAGTCTGCCCTGTCCCTCCAAAGCTAAAGAGACCGAAACCACTTCCAAGACCAGTTCCAACCGGTCTGTTGCCAGCTTGGTTTCCAACGTTTCCAGTAACGGGGCCTATTCGCGCTTCCACCCACCACTGGCCTGCCAGTCTGCCCTGTCCCTCCAAAGCTAAGGAGACCGAAGCCACTTCCAAGACCAGTTCCAACCGGTCTGTTGCCAGCTTGGTTTCCAACGTTTCCAGTAACGGGCCTAATTCGCGCTTCCACCGACCACTGGTCTGATAGAGTTTCCTCCGGAGCCTAGGAGGCCGATACCACCTCCGAGACCAATCCCAACTGGCCTGTTGCCAACAGCGAGATGATTACCAGCACCTCCAAGGACGTTCGCGTTTCCTCCCGCCAGTGGGTCGGCTGCCATTTCCTCCTAAGCCGAGGAGACTGAGCACACTGCCGAGGTGAAGTCCAAGTGGCCTGTTGCCAACTGCGAGATGTCCTCCGGGAGCCTCCACCGAACGGTAGGAACGCACTCAAGCCCAACGGAGATATGCCAGACTGTCTGCCTGTCCCTCCAGCTGAGGACGCCGGGCGCCGCGGCCGGGAAACCTCTGCGACATCGGCTCTGCGCTGTCTTCTCCTCTCCCCCGGTGGTAGTTGTGGGAGAGGAGGGGCTCAGAGAACTTGTCCGGGGACTGTAATAGTCGGCCATTGACTCGGCCCTCGCTGGCTGAGGCAGCAGTGATGTAGAGAACCAATAGAAACATCCGCATCATGGTCAGTGGCTGCAACTGAAAAGAGAAGCGAGTGGGGTGATTCGCGGGTAAAAGTTGATGGCCGTCCGTGTGGCTTTCAGATGGGCGAGTTTGCG